>CAEFZP010000725.1:0-151232 GCA_903064625.1 Mallotus villosus
TGCGAAGTTCGAGAGTACTGAAAACTATGGGAAGAGGACGTGATGTTGAAGAAGACAGTGATGAAGACTAGAGCTGCGTCAACTAGGAGGTGGTCACGAGGAAGAGGAAAGAAATGGACCTTGCTGGCTGATTGGCGAGGTTACACGTATGCGGTAAAAAGGAGACACATGGCCAGGACATGTTCTGGAGGATACCAGGTTGAGAAGAGAGGAGAACGAAAATGGGCCACCCACAGCGAGGAGACGCAGCCGAGGACAAGGCGTGACCATATGGAGGAAAGCTGATGGAGTGGCAGAGGCAGAGCCTACATCTTTTTGTTTCAGGATGCGTGACTGTCCTACACAAAGAGGAGGAACAGAAGGGTCCTCATGGTCGAACTGGACTGCGGCGCACAACGCACATGATCAAGCGATCGTCACAAAGTTCAAAACATCGTTGACAAGAGCTTCAGACCCGAGGACCACACGATCGCGCTTGCCGTACTGGATCGAAGTGTGAGCGGGATGGCGAAGATGATCGAGGGGACACGCCGAAGTCTACTTGCTTGGACAGCGAGGTGGGCGACTAGCCAGTGAAAACGATGGCTCAACCAGCAGAGAACTCAACTCTCACATCCATCGTTTCCACAAAATCATCTTTTTTGTTCAGTCAAGCACAGCGACAGCCAACGGAGCTGAGGTCGCTTCAAGGACGTAATGACTGCTGGCCACAAGGACGGTACAAGTTCAAAATGGACGTGTATGTAGGCTGTAACATGAGGCACTGTAGAGGATGAAAAAATGTTGATGAAGTGTCTGTTGAGTACTCAGAGAGAAGAGGGAGAAAAGAGAACCCTACGAGGACAGGGAAAGGCTCCAGATACTAAAAGAGTACCAGTGTAAGTGAGTGTAATGACGAAAGTGAAAGTGTAGATTATTTCTACAGAGTAGCTTTATGATGTACTAAAAACTGAAAGAGGCCAATGGACTCTCAGAAGTCAAAAATGTGGGCTGACGCGATGAAAGAGGAGATGAATCTTGAAGAGAATGAGACTTTCACTCTGACCCCACTGCCAAGAGGCAAAAAGCAGTGGGAGGGTCGATGGGTATATGCCAGTGAAAGAGAGCCGGAACAACATGCGATCTGAGACTGTAAGCCAGATATGTTGCAAAGGGGTTAGTTCAAGTGGAGGGATGATTATATAGAGGGACTTTTCACCGACAGCCAACATGACCTCTGTACGAGCATTAAGCAGGTGGCTGTCAGGAGGATCTTATTCCTACACAATGGTGTGAAGACTGCTACCTCCATGCTTTTTTCCCAATAGACTGTGAGGTATATAGGAGCAACCGGAAGGTTTTGAGTCAAGTCAAAAAAACAGGGGAAACACTTAGGGTAAACTCAACAAGTAATTGTATGTTAAACAGTCCGGGCGAACTGGAACAGTTACTGCATGATCACCTTACAGAGAATGGTTTGTGCAAAATGATGCTGATCCTTGTGTCTACAGCAGAAAATCTGAGAAGAGGAAGTGATTCTGTTATTGTATGGGTAGATGACTAATCATAGCAGCGAGTAACAACACCTGACTCAGTGTGTTAAAAGAAATGTTGAAGAGAAGTTTAAGATGAAAGATATGGGTCCACTTAAACACTTCCTGGGTATCGATTTCAGACAGAGTGAGGGAGAGATCAAAATGACTCAAAAGAGAACGTAGAGGCGTTTTCATTTAGTCATGATTCACTCTCCTCAGAAAATAAGCTGAATTTAGTTTGTGTTATCTTGGACAGATGAGATCAAAATTTGATCCAGATCATTTTCCCCTCTAAAACTGTGAAGGGATTTCAGTAAACTAATTGTGCCTCCCTTCAACATCAAACCCACAACCGTTGGCTGTCATCAGTTTCTCAGTACAGAAATATTTATCACAAGACACAGTATTCAAAAGCGTTAGACTTGACACTGTTGTCTTCTATTTTACCGTTATGTCAGATAACGTAGCCTCGGAATCTTTCATGTTTTTCTTGACTATCAGTAACCCCTTGTTTGTCTGGTTTTCTTTCACCTCCTAATGAAGAATACATATAGTTGAAGTGTTTTGTAATAAACACTTCAACATTCTCCAGTTGCTGTGAACCAGCGCCTTTATGCCCAAGGTCTCTGGAGAAAATGAAACTGTGATTATTGGCTTTCAGGGCCTCAATTCCTGCTGCTGCTCAAAGGGCCTGAAGTGAAGTCAGATACTGTGTCTGGTGTTCTGTGGACTTAAAGATAAAGGTTATAGAATCCCATTTTGAGTAACCATAAAAGGGTATGATTATGTGATGGCAGCTGGTCCCAGAGAATTCCAGGCAACATCTATATTACCTTGTTACAACCAAGTTTCCTACAGCCCTTGAAAGGATGAAAACATGCTAATAGACAAATGCAATGTATGTCAGCCAACTGCAACTGTAATAGTCCTTCCCAGTCCAACACCAGTAACAACGGGGCCTTGTGTACAGTACATAGGCCTACATGCCACCTTCTTGTTGCTTTGCCTTGATTGGCTAAGGATGAGTATGTGTGTGTGCAGAGAGGGGGGGGGGTGCAGTTATGCTTCAGCTTATCTCCATTAAAATGACTGATTATGCTGTCACCAGTGGTCGTGGCCTAGATTTGACTGACAGCATCGTTCATTCTGGCACAGGGCGCTGTAAGGCGCATTGTACAGACCATTGTTGAACTCTTCTCTTCACAGTCCTGTAAGCACATTGTGTTAGGCAAGCCCAAACAGCTCATGAGTGTCATTTCCTCGCAGCCATAGCAATGCTGGAGCCTCCAGTTCCACTTACAATTTGCATATAGACAAGAAGTGTTACTTTGCATAATTGTTTGGTGCATAGCCTATTAACAATGGGTTGTTAAACAGAAACAGTATGGCAGCGTAGAGGGGACTCCCAGCCCAGACAGCCCACTGGGTACTCTGTACCCACTGTCCAAGTGGACATTCCTGCCAGCGACTCAACTGACCCCAATATCACATTTTTTGCCACTTGTTTTGCAAGGTACATACAAACTTTTAGTTTTGTTTGGTTACATTGAACAATTGTGTTCACTTTATTTTATTGTCAACTCCTGTCCGAGGCAACTGCAATGCAAGCTCTTACCACCAGGCGGATTACTAATTCTTAAACCGAAACCATGTAGCCTAGTCTGAAATGTTTCTTCCAGTAAAAACGAATAATCCTCTCTGTAGATGAACAAATCCATGTTGTTTTGATGGGTGATGCCAATTCAACATTTGGCACAATACCAGCTGAATGTGCTTTTTGATATTTCAATCAATCAATATGTATTAATTTCCACTTACACACAGATGCAATTTGTATGATTGTGTGATAGAATCAAAAACTCATGTCATTGTATCGAGTCCCTAAATATGCTACCCATGTAAACAGGTCCACGCATTATCACTGGTAAGCCTATACAGTTTGACCCTGTAACCTCATTTAACTTTCAATTACCAAACCACTTCTCTCAAAGGAACAAAGTGATTCAGCATCCAATGCGTTGTGTGAATGCCACTCGTCCCCAACCCTCCCTCTCGCTCTCTCTCGCTCTCTCTCGCTCTCGCTCTCTCTCGCTCTCTCTCGCTCTCTCTCGCTCTCTCTCGCTCTCTCTCGCTCTCTCTCGCTCTCTCTCGCTCTCTCTCGCTCTCTCTCGCTCTCTCTCTCCCCATCACACACCGAACACATGCTTACACTTCGCCATTCAACTTCTTCATTTGCGGCGGCAAGAAAGAATTGAGCACGTTACATAGTTTTTATTTATTTATTCAACAATTCCACACATTTAGCGTAATCACCGCCCTACGCCGTCATCATCGATACAAGTTGCTAGTAGGCAAGGGGGGTCCCTGTCGGTGAAGTACCACCGTCGCATCGCTAGAGGAACGGATTCCAGATACGCTTTGTTTGTGGATGAGCTCCATCACCTCCTTCAGAAATGTGGACGGATATAAGGAAAATCTTACTCTTTCATTTATTAGTCCTGAAACTACATTCCTCAAAAGGTTGGTTATATTTACAATATCCAAAATTGTAATAATTGTATGATAATATACGTTTCGGGCTCTGTGGGATACGAGGGGGCACCATTTGATAACTGGAGGCGTTTATGTGAAACCGATGTGTGGGATAAGAACACTCATTGAACACAAACTTCATTAATATAGCAGATGATATCCAAGTCGCCGCAATGTTATTTTTGCTATGTATTCTGAAGAAATTGATGAAAAACGTGCGCGTACTTCGCATGTGCTCATTGGCTCCGAGACAGCATTCTGTAACGTGCATATAGAACAACCTATATTTACCTTTGTCTCAATGTAACAAATATGGACGATAGGCGCCAGCATTCAAAACTATCAATTGCAGAAGACTTAATATGGTTCGTGGCTTATTATCCCGGCAGCCCATAGTTTTCATTAAACAATGGCCAAGTGCCGCTAATAACGATAATAGCCTAATGTTGCATATCAATTAGGCAGTCATTTTTAAATGACAGTTGCAGTAGCGCTGGGGTGTCACTCCGGTGCTCATCGATTGTTTTGATCCACTTTTAGGAACTACAGAGACGGAATGTGAGGATGGACAGTTTCAGTGTAACAACAAAAGGTGTATACCTACAATTTGGAGGTGTGATGATGACGATGACTGTTCAGACAACAGTGACGAGGAAAACTGCGGTAAGTAAAATAATAGAACAAATAACCCCAAACTCGTATCTTCCACAGTTGTCCAATACGGCCCTTTCACCGGCGGACGTCACCATTTACTTTTGTGTGTCTGGCCCAGGTGATCTTGTATTTTAATTTAAGCTTGGCACTTTCTACATCACTTTGATATGGGGAAAGCAGTGAGCGAACCAGGAGAGAACAGGTGCAACCTCAAACCTGAGATTGGATGCTTCAGGCTCATAGAGAGTGCAGGTGATGTAGTTGCTGCTGTCGCTAGTTCCAGGCCATTCACTTTGGGCTATTATACTATTTCTGGGTCTGGAGCCCCAGGGTAATTTGTGTCACTGCGTGAACGTTGATTGGACAGCACATCCTCCCACCCACAAAGTGTGTTGCTTTGTCAGATGGATAGTATTGTATATAGACCTATGTACGGAGCTACCAGGTAGCGAGGATTCTGTCAGAGCATCCTGTCAGAAATAATTCAAATTCCCTCTTCTCTCTGTGAGCCAGTGGCCTATATTTGAGTGCACACAAAAACACATGAAACAATTGTGCCAGAACTGGGGAAAGAAAATGCTTTGTACTTTTGCCATGGTATGTTCTTTTGTCTCTGGGTTAATTTAGGGAATACTAGTATCTCTCTGTCTGTCTTGACACTGTGTCTGTCTCTCTCTCCCTTTCTCTCTTTCTCTCCAGCTCTCACTTTCAGTCTCTCTCTCTGTTGTGATGCTTGTGTTGGGGCCTCTGGAGGCCCCAGTCTCAGAGACCAGCAGGACATGTCCTCAGGCCCCCGAATGAAAACAGGTCACTTGGACCATCCCTCTACCATCCCTCTCCCTAAAACATTCATGTGTTGCCACACCCCTGATTCTGAAGGTTATTCGCTGTGCCACCGGTTGTATTTCACTCGATGTCTCACAACAAGTGAAAGATATAGGACGTTATACGGCAGCTTTGTAATTCTCTGTGAGTGAAAACATTACCACTGAAAGGCTTTTAGCAGGAGATGCCTGGCCCGGCGGATTACACCGTCCTGCATCATTGCATCTCATTCCATTAGTTTGCAGTCTCAACCATTGTCAGTGTGTTCCATATCTGTGCAAGCAGGCAGATAAGGGAGATTGCCTCACTGGCAGGCAGATCGCGTCCGGCCAGCATCCTCTCCTAGTTAACCCATTGACGGTGAGCAAGACTTTGACACAAGGTTTGACCAGAACGATTTACCGTAATAGAGATCTGTCCTGGATTCATAGAATGCATATCTACTGTAGGTGTATGTGGAGGAAGCTATGGGGGTCATAGCTGAATCGTGTCTTCTGAAGGGAAGAACCAGGGAGGTGCATGTTTATTGTTGAGACTCGTATGGAAAATCCTGCATACAAACCACACAAACCCAGTGGCGTGGTGTGATTGGACCAAAGCAGTAGCCAGTGGGGGAGTGATTCTTTCCCACTGAGTCACAGCCACTATGCCTCAGTCAGTCACAACACAATACAAGTCCATCCATATGACTAGTGAGTCACTGCAATAGGATATTCAAATGGGGGGTGTTGGGGGTTGTCTGTTTTCATCAGGTTTTGTTTGTCGTTTCATCTGGGCTTGAACTACACTGTGTGCTCTACACGTGTTGGTGCCTTGGTGTTCATTGCATATCCGGACCATCCCCCAAGCCCCTCTTCAGCTCACGCCACACCACCCCACTCTCCTCCCTCTCATGGCCCCTTCCCCCATCAGTCCTCCCCAAAGCATCTCAGCTCTCCCCCCCACCCCCCATGCAGCATCGCAACCCCAAATTCCCCACTGAATGTCCACTCAGACACCCTTGGACACACACACACACACACACATACGCTTCTACATGCATAATTACACACAAGCTCACATGGGCACAAAAGCTCGCTCACAACATGGGCACACACACACACACACACACACACCACCCTTTGCTCTTAATACTTAAGTCTCCATATGATTTTAAAAGATGCTTCAATATAGTTGATATTCAGAACAGTACACCGTTGTCTTATCCTCCTGGTTATGTAAGCTGTTCCACGTCCAACTAGGTTTTCTAAATGCAGAGGCACCCCCTCTCATCTCTCTCAACTTGACAGCGGTGTCGGCACAGTGTCGGTACAAAGGAATTCTCCCTAGCCTTCGGAAGTCAGATTTGTGTCTGCACTGACATGGTGTTGTGTGGTAATCTCCCCTCTCCCTGGTTATGGCGACATCTACACTCCTCTAATGCTCCCCCTCTCCTTTCTTCTTTGCTTGGATGCATCATGTAGAGGAAAATGTCTGCCTAAATAACATTTGTTTAACAAACGTTGAAAATAATATTTGTTTTGATAAAAACCCGCAATAGAGAGTTGCTAAAATGGTCTGTATCAAGGTCAAAGGAGTTTGTGGTGTTGTCCCTGAGCAGTTGGAGCAGATGATGATAATCGTGTTTCTCCAGCAAAAACTGCACATCCATTATTTCCACCTTACGGTTGTCTTATTAATTCATCCCCGGCCTCTGATTGGCTGTTCCGCCTTCTTCTGCTGTGTCAGAAGGTCCACCATCCTCTCCAATTCTCCTGCTCAATATCAGAAGACCATCATCTTGTTCGTCTAGTATTCAGGTTGCCTTGTGTCCGATGGGATGATTGGCAGCTGGGGTTCGTCAGCACCTTTAGTTGCGGTCCTGCCTCACAGCAGGGCTACTCTTGGTTCTCTGGCGAAGAGCAAAATAGATATTGATCTGGGTTTGCGGCCCAAGCTCTGACGGCTGACACTGAGAACCTTCTAAGATGTTTTTCTCCCCTTCCTGGATGCTGTTAGACAGCTTGGTTTGAGATGGTCAGTGTTGGTAACCTTGAGATCGTAGCTGCCTGTCTGATGGTAGTGCTGTTTTTCTGTTTAATAAGGTATTATAAGGGAAGGTACACACACAGAAAAGCTGGAGTAATTAGCCTTTTTGCTTAGCTGGCTCAACATTGTTTTATGTTCCAAAGCCTTAGCATAATTTACAACCGGGAGGAACCAGAGACCCTACTGTTTGACAACCCATTCAGAATCGACGGTGCTCTTTTCTAATGATGACTAGAAATAGCTCCTCTCTGTGCAGACACAAGCCTCCTGCGAGTGTAGTCACCGTGAAATCCCTTTCTTTTTGGAAGAGAATGTTGTTCTTGTGAGCAGAGGAATATTGGAGACATTCCCACCTCTTCAATACTTCCCTCTCTCCTCCACCCCCGCTTCCCCCCTCTCTCTCCTCCCCCTCTATATTCCAGCTTCCCTCTGCCTTGTAGCCTTAAAGGACTGTGAGAGCCATCTTGTGAGTGTTTGCTCGCTGTGTCGGTCACCAACTCAGTAATGTACACCAACGTTCAGTCCTGTTGCCAGCAGGGGCCATGGGGACGCTGGGAAGAACCAGTGGGAGGTTTCATCCTCCAGTCTTATGTGAAATACTCTGTGGTGTGCTGTCATCCACACACTACCGCGGTAGTCACAAAGAGGTAGGCCTCGTCGTCACCCTGATGTAGTCCCTCTGCAACACAATCCACTGGATGCCTGGGTGTAGTAGTGCTCTGCACCCCAACACTGACACATGTCTAATACAGAGACGTAGCAGACAGTTAGGAGAGAGTTGACGGGCCAGACAAAGAGACAGATTTTCGAAAGTGCACGACAGAGAGGCAGAGACGGAGAGAGACGAGAAAGTGATTCAAGCAAATCGGAGGATGCGAAGTGGAAAAGAACAGTGAGATCCTGACAGAGATAGAGACCTCGATGGAGCGGGGGTGGGGGAGAGGGGGAGAGGGGGAGCTTGTTTGTGTTCTTGACAGCAGCCTTTCATAATCTCTCAAGTGTTTCCCTCCATGTGGACAGGATTATCTCTCTATGGAATGATGTATCTCGTTCATTTGACAATATTCAAAGGATTCGGAAACATCACTAAGAATTTCTGTCCCCATCAGTGAGTTCCTGTCAGCCAGTCACAGAGAAAACATGTTGTGTGAGTGAACTTCTCCCAACCCACAGAGCCACAACTACCTTTTTTCTGCACCCAGATCTGAAGGCTTTATTTTGACAGCAAGGGAAGGTCCAGAAGGGAACCAGCCCAGGAGAGCTTTGATCTGCCAATCCTGGTCAGTCAGCCATACCTGTGTGAAGAATTGTGAGTGTGTGTGTGTCGGTCATCCCCTCCCTGGGCCCTGCTGGCCCAGTGCTCTGTCTGGCTCCCAGAGCCCATCTCTCTAATGTGATCATTAAGAATAGCACTGGTCCAATCCAGCTATTATCTCAGATTAGAGCGTGACGCTGCCGCAAGATTACTGAATGCTCACGGAGAGAGGAGGGATTAATAGGGGCGGCCTGCATCCCCCCCCTCCCCCGGATCAACCCTTGCCGGACCGACCCCCTCAGCAGCTGCATCCACATGAGGCTCACTCGGTGCCCTTTCTGCTGTTCCACCCCTCGGTTTTTGGGAGAGTACATTCGTTTGTCTCATTAGGTTTTGTTGTTGTCGTTGTTGCTGTACCCTTGAATGTCATTGCACTCCAAACTCACAATCGACACAAATGAAATCTTTCTCCTTGGGGGTGAATCCCATCCGCCATCCCCCTGGTCTCTTCTCTTCTGCTCCGGAGCAGCTTGACGATGTTCCCGTTGCTCCCAAAGCGACGCCGGATCGATGGTAATAGCCGAAACAAAACAGGCCAGCGGGTTCACATCATTATTCATGCGACTGCGCGGTGTAAACAGATTCTGTTCATTTGTGAAAACCACAATCACACGTTCGATCTCGCCAGGTTTGTGGAGCACACTTACGTGTCGGAGGCACCACCCCGGTAGTCCGTATAGCTGTAAGCCAAATGAGAGATTCCGTTTGATTGGTACCATTTTCGTGAGTGCGGCTCGGATTGATCCCCGCAAAGGCACAGCGGGACACTGGAAACACTTCACAAAATGACATGTTGAGAACACAGAATGTGGACTTAAAGTGGGTCTTGACTGACTGTGGAGACTGGAGACCCCATTATACCAGTATCATACCGTCAGGGACTCTGGGACTGTGCTGGGTGCGTGTTTAGTTTAGCTGTTGTTGTTCTGTGGTTTTGTCGGTGTCTCTGTGATCGTGTGTGCTGTCACTTATCCGTCATCTCCATTCAAAACAGGCGCACTCAGAGCAAACGTGTTTATGGAAAGATTGGTCTAGCGTGTGGCGGTACGCTACAGGTACCAGTGTCGTTCAAGCACAGGTCTTGTAAAGTACCTTGTAATCGATGAGACACGTGTTGAACGTGCTCACGCTGGAGAGAGAGGCTGCCTACTCTGTGAGCCCTGCCCAGGAGCCTCTGAGGCCGGGGCAGACAGTTCCTGTCAGGATGAATGGATGTCATGTTAGGGCTGCATGGCGGGGATGTTTACCCACATACCAAGTACTCCGCTCCGCCAGTGACTCACTTTTTGGTGCTCCGCAGAAATGCCAGTTTTTTTTTGTTTTTTTTTACTCACCCGGCGTTCTTGTTCATCTAGAGCGAAGCCAAGGATTTCTTTGTGTGTTTCTCACTGTAGAGACGAGTCGCATGCAAATGTTGGCTATCACGTCCTCTATCTTCTAATGAAGAAGTGAGTATGCATTTAGTAGCTCCAGCCACCAGCAAATTGGCAGTGGTGGACTTCAATTGCTGACCTACTGTGATTAACCAATAGGTCCACACACCCCCACGAAAGTACATATATTTCATTCTCATATAGTAGTACTAACAAAACACCACTAATTATACAGCAAAGTGGCTTTTAAATACACACTGCATTAGGCTGGTTCAAAGCCTCCAGTCACAATAGCAGGCAGCTTTACATGGTCGGCAGAGCCAGCGACTCCCACGGAGGTGGCGAAGGAACGCTGGCCATGAAATCCCTCGCTCCGCCCACACGTCTCCCATCAGCTTTCCTGAGGCGTCGTGAAAAAAACATGCCTGCCCCGCGACTTAAGAGCTACGAATGTGTTCCTGTGTGAGGTGACGAGAGAGTCTGTCTAGCCGTGAATATAGTCCTGCTGTTGTCACAGGCTGCGTGGGACTGTGTCACAGAGGACTGTGACTACTTAGACAGTGACATCTGAGAGCTACTGACGGTGCCAGCCATGGCTCCAACACAGTTGACTATCATCCTCTCGTGTTGAGGTCGCTGATCGAAGCACTTCCTAGGAGAAGCAGCCCTCAGGTAAAGGTTAGGGCCTGGCCAGGAGGATCATAGCAGCAGCAGCAGCGTGGGGTCTAACTTTCCAGGCAGATGGTCTTTCTCTCCCGCTAAGTTATGTCTGAGTCTGACCTCTGTTTACCCTTGGGTGGGGGCGGGGGTGGGGGCGGGGGGTGCTGTGATGAGTCCAGCCTGGAGTGCAATGTTTTTGAACACAGATACACTGGCTACTGTGCTCACATGCTAACAGACACACACACTAGACACACACACACACACACACACACAGACACACCAGACACACACACAGGCATCGCAAGTGTGGGCTGGTCCGATCGATCGCGGTTTCTTCAAGACTCTTTTGCAGAATGGATGTGGACAAGTACAGGATTGCGCGGCTCACTGCTGACACTGATTACAAGAGAAGGAGGAGAGGAGAGATACCCTACGGGGGAAATAGGGAGGGAGGAGGTGGACACGGGAGCAGGCTAAGAGAGAGGCAGATCTGCTGGAGCTATAGTTGGTGGTTGGGGGTGGGGTGGTATGGGTGGAGTCCAGCTAGGACTGCTGCAGTGTCATTGATTTTAGAGTGGTTGTTTTGCTGTGTTTTAGAATTGTTTTGGGTGGGGGCATGGGCGTAGGTTTGGTTTGAAATGTGCTGGGTACAAAGACGCATTCGGAAGTGCATTTTCAGAAGTGCTGGGTACAATGACGCGCATTCATTTTTTCCCCCCTTTCGCGCAGGTCATGTTAATTAATAAAAATGTATACAAAAATGTGATGATGTCCGACACGTTTTATGAAGAAGAAAGGCAAGCCTAAGTTTTCAAAAAGCATTAGACATTTGACCCACTATCTTCTGCTTCATGTGACAATGTGATGACACGATCAGACTCAGATGAGCACACAACACAACTTCTGCACGACACATTTCGCCAAGATTGAAAAAGCAAAAATATGTGTGGCACGACTCGCACAGACGAACATATCACACCATCAGCTGACTGCTCTCAATTCACAACAATATGCATCCACCGCTGGACTGGCCATCGGGCATACCGGGCATTTGCCGGCACGTTCGGCGGACAAAAAATCGGCTCGGGCATTTTGAGCCGAGACCGGCCCACCAGCCAGGTACCGGCGGCAGTCGCAGCCGCCGCCGCCGGTAACTAAACAATAACAACTAAACAATAACTAAACAAGATACTGACTAACGTTACTCCACGATCATCTCCAATACCAATGCTTGCTGTACGATCACAAACCATAACTAAGTTGGTGGCTAAGGCTAACATTAATTACAACAAGAGTCGAGAAGAGTTAAAACAGTCCATCACTTGTGTGCAAAATGCACAAGACAAAACCTAGCCACAACACCACCAGCAAAAATGTAATAAACATATCGCGTCCTACCTTTGTGTCAGGTGGTCTGCATATCCATGCTGTGTACAACATCCATTTGTTCTTCTACAGGTTATCACTTTGATATAGTCCATGGCACTAGCAGCCTGGTATGGTGCTGTATCCTGTAGCCTATGCAGGCTAAAATCAATGTCTTGCTCGTCTATGATACCTCGGCTCATTGCATCAGATAAAAGTAAAGAGTAGGTGATATGATCATACGATGCCTTATTTCCTGTCCATACCAAGCGGTCCGCACCATAGATATATATAGAACACTAGATACGTCACGTCAATGTTGAGCTCCAGTCGGCTGACGGCACACGCGGCGGCCATCTTGGAGAGGTCAACCTGCTGCCTAGTGCATTACACCATATGGAAATTTCATACAAACATGTAGCAAATTTGAGCCGTGATGGCTCAGTGAATGACACTAAAAACATCATAGTTGATGATCCATATTTGATTCTGAGTGGTAGGAAGATTTTTTTCAAATTTTACAAATGTATGTAATGTAATGTAAAATGTATCTCACCTGTGGAAAGTGATTCCCTCTCGTCGGGTGTGTACTGAACGACGTTGTACACACCCAAAAGCAGCACAATGAACCGGCATTATTATCGCTGTCTGACAGTCGAGTACATACAGACCTCAGACTGATGCCCCACTCAATATGGCGACTCCGTGTGCCGCGGCTGAGAGGGGCGTGGCGTATCTAGTGTTCTATATATATCTATGGTCCGCACATTAAAAAAATAAAATAAACTACGGTGCCGCAGAGGGGACATCTACACTTAGATTATTTTAAAAAAAGGAGCGCGATTGTCTAACGATTGAGAAATACCAGAGCCCGTCTACGAATCTCTCATATTAGACATTCTCTGGAAATACATCATGTCCAAAAGAAGTAGTGGACTGGACATCAGAGCTTTTTTTAAAGCCAAGCAGCCATGCAGGCCTTTAGTAAGTGTGCCGGTATCTTATGATTGGATCGGCTATATGAATAACCTAATCAGTCATTCTTGACACGTTAACACGTTAAGAAAGCAACAGCTAGCTAGCTAACTGTTGCTAGCGGCACACAGTGTTGGCTATGGCTAGTAGCATGCTTAAAAATAGCTTCCCTATTTTAATAAATATATGAATTTGGATAACCGGGAAATTTACAAGAGTATGGATTGATTAATGGAGGGATGAGAGCAAATCTCTCATCTATTGCTGGCAAGGCAACTACAAACACTTTAAACTGAACTTGGCCCATGAGTCATGATCCTTCATGATCCACACGGGGATTCTTTCAAAAAAAGTGGTGGGTGCAAAATGACTCATGACGAAAACTGATAGGTGCACGTCCCCACCGTCCCCACCGTATCCTACGCCCCTGGTGGGGGGGGGGTTCAATGTCGTCGACCCGTTGGAGCTGACCAGGAACCTCCCAACGGGCCGGTGTGCAAAGTGGGGCAGCAGAGACGAGGACATCACGCTAGTCTCACAGCCGGCAGAGTACTGAGCCAGTCCTAACCCCTGTATGTGCGTTAGCTCTCGTCCTTGCCGTGTCTGGTAGTGAGCCTGACACGCTGAGACTAACTCGGGAGTCGGGATGCTCCGTAGCGCTCCGCACCGTCACTTGGCATCGAAGATGCACGGAGCATCTTTAAGGGAGGCGTCGGGCTCGGTCGGAACAGCTGCCTCTCTCCTCGCCGACGGTCGACCGCAGGGAACATCTGAGACGCGAGCCTGTGCTGGTCCACGTTTGAAGCTGCTGCTCGCTGCTGCCGACAGGCGCGGGCTGCGCGGCCGCCCCTGCCTCTGACTCTCTCCTTAACTGTTCCCCTCAGGTTTCCACTGGCTCAGTCAGTCAGGCTGGCTCGACTCTTAAGCAGCTGCTCGCCAGACACCAGCCGGACACTCGGAATTCAGTCCTTTTTTGTAGTTCAGGCCCTGTTTGGTGGAGAGACCTTTGAGTTGTGAACTCAGCACTGTAACCAGGGCTCGTTGAGTGTGTGGTTTATATAGCCGGGTCCCTCCTGTGCTGGTCAAGCTCAACAGGAAGGCCGGCTCTTTGATGTACAGTAACACCAATTTGCTGGGCTTCTAATGAAAGCGCCTCAGCTCACACGTGTAAATGTGCTGTGGAAGCACTGATCAAAGAGCCTGTTATGCACTGTACCGAGCTGGCTTTGGCTGGAACCACACATGCAGTACACACAGACACACACAAACACTTGCGTAGTGTTTTGTAAATGCGGAGGCTGTCATTAATTTTGCAAGAGAAAGGTTACAAGAGATAGAGGTTTATATTGTGCAACTGATGGTGGGGGAAGTTCTTTAATTATTCATAACTGAAATCGAGCATTTGCTTCAAGTCTGCCAGCCAGCGTATCCCTCATGACAGTCACCCTCTGTCTGCAGTCTGAGGTAGAAGGCCATTCTAGGATCAGTTGCATAAGTAGACTGACTGAGTGGAATTGAACTGCACACAAGGGATAAACGTTCAATTATTCCATGCGATAATAGTGTATGGTTAATTAAATTGTCACGGTTTCAGCTCCTTGCCTCATCAGGGCCAGACGGACTAACAGGCATTTCCTTTACCTGTTTGGGCAAAAACAATCATCATTAAGGAAGGCAGCTAAAAGGTCTCCTAGAATTATGAAAGCATTAGTCATCAATCTTTTTCATAGTTCTCTTGTTGGTAGCATTCAGCGTACAGTTTTAGGGCCCTGGTACCGTGCCTTGGCTCCTGCATGCACCCATAACTTCACCAGAAAGCCTTATCTTTCGTGTACAGTTTAAAGCACGGGGCTAATGCTGAATTTGGGTTGTGTGGTTAAGGACTATAGATTAATTCCCTGTTTACTATGTATTGTAGGTTACAAATCATTTGTAAAAGGCTACTAGAGCCCGAGGACCTTATCAATCTACCTGCATCGGGCCAGCGAACAGGTAATGCTAAAGCCCTGAGATACCGAACTATGCCAAAACCATCATACAGCTTCATACAGAAGCTAGATGAAAATACACCTTAATGATTTTTTAGATCCGCTGGCATTTGATTCTCAAGTTGTAATGAAGGATTCACC
The DNA here is from genome assembly GCA_903064625.1 of Mallotus villosus. Classification (NCBI taxonomy): domain Eukaryota; kingdom Metazoa; phylum Chordata; class Actinopteri; order Osmeriformes; family Salangidae; genus Mallotus; species Mallotus villosus. The sequence continues at coordinate 15,374 of CAEFZP010000725.1, forward strand.
TGTCCTGTTATTTAGACTGCCTTACTGTACATTTCAAAGCAACCAGTTTCAGTTCTTCATCCGAAAAGCTTTTTCTACCCTACAATTCTTGTCTTTCCAGTGTCGGTAGATTGAGTAAAGCTTTTCTAACCACCGGATAGACTCTGTCGGTGATTCATGTACAGTTAAGGTTTTATTTTGGTGTCAGGGTAAGCTTCTGGGTTGTCATTGTATTGTGAGGAGGAGATGGAGGTCTTTGTCCTGCGCTGTGTAATCTCTGTCTCTATGTGAGTGTGAGTTGTATCGACTGCATGGCTGATCTTTTCATAGCCGCTCCCCTGTGTGTCCACAATAAAGGGCATGTACTCACAGAGTCTATCATCAGACAGATAGTCTTTCCTCTATCAACCAAGGACGCTGTCGCCGTGTGTGTGTGTTTGAAATAGGGAAAGGAAGGAAAGGAGGAAATGGAATAAGAGACGAGCGTTTTTAGTGTTTTTTCCTTTTTCATCTTTATTGGACAGAGATAGATGGAAAATAGATGGGAAATGTAAGGGAGAGAGAGGGGAGAGAGAGGGGAGAGAGAGGGGAGTATGCTGAGATGGCCCTTAGCCAGAATCGAACCCGGGCGCTGCGGCCTCAGCCCATATGGCACGCACTCTCTGTGCCCCCCTCCTATGTTGTGCTAACACACTGTAGGTATATTCAAAGGCAGGGAAACGCACAGCTTCTTGCCCACTAAATGTCTTAATCACGCTGCACTGTGCGCAGATTTGCTGAAATGGGAAATATGGCCGTGGGCGCTACCGGTGTTATTCTAATTTACGAGCGGAGCGGCAAAGTGAAGAGCCAAGATGGAACCTTGTTCCAGGGATGTGACGCCGTTCCGTCGCTCTCTGGCGCTCCTGCCTGCTGACGAGCACCGAGGAGCGCCTGCGTGGGAGGACACTGGGAGGCTGTAAAAGCAGGCCAAGAGACTAACCTCTCATTCCCTATTACATTGCTGTTCTTCTCTGCGGCTCGCAGACAGACGCCTTAATCCACTGTGACAAATGTGGAGACGTTGGCGTCGAGGGGCTAATGTAGCGACTGCAGTCCCGCTGTGTTTTAGCTGCAGACCGAAAGCATGTCACCTGATACAGCTAAACGCAAGACCTCTCGGAAGTACGTGTAAACGTTTGAATTGAAAACAGCGTTTGCATGCTGTACTCTTCACCTAAATGAGCTTTTGGGGATGGCAGTGCTGTGTTTAAGGCTGCGTTGGGTCTTCCAGAGTTTGAGTGAAAACCAGAAAGATCTAAGGGAGCTGCATATATCCTGATAACGAATGGCCCCTGCCTCCAGTCTCTGATAGACCATAGCTCCTGTCAGATGGCCATCTGACCAGCCGATAAACACTACCCCAGCACTCCCCTCAGACTCCTGGAGACTCTATTTATGGACGTACAGCTTATAGCCCTTCCCATAGGTTTCCAATGAATCTCGTCCCCCCCCTCCCACCCCCACCCCCGCCCCCCAGCATATAATAGTCCGTCGAGAGATCATTTCGATGATTACAGATCGGACTTTAAATTGGGTCTCCGTGGCGATCGCGGTGGCGCTTGGCGGCCCCTCGTCTTGTAATGAGTTTGATGATGATGATGAAGATAAGGAAGCTCCTCGTGTTTTGATGAGCTCCGAGCCGTGTGTTCAGCTGGAGCCGACGGGGCCGGGGAGTCTCCCCCAAGCCCCTTCATCTGATAGCTGAACGCAGGGAATCGAGGGTCTGAGTCACACTTGTTCCAGCTTTACTGAGAACAGAGGGTTTATTCCGGAAACAAAAGGTAGTGATCAAACGGGATCTCGGCGTGAAGCGGAAGATGTCTCCTGGGAGACGACATTGATGTGTCTAATGGGTAGAGGGAGAGAAAGAGAGAGAGAGCGCTTGTGTGTACACAACATAAAAGGCTCACTTGGCCGATGTGATGTTATGCTTTTTTGGTGGGTGGGTGTTCACTTGGATCACGAAGCTTATGGGTTTAAACAAGGACGTGTGTGTCTGTGGGTCTCGGCTGTTGGATCGAAGTTTTGGACGTTAACAACTGTAAACTTACGCTGCTAATTCGGTCCCCCAGGACCTGCTACTGAAGCGAGCCTCCCTCTGTACTCTTCCCTGCAATCCTCTTCTCTCCTCCCTCCCTTGATCCGGCCGTTATCAGCCGGGTGAAGATAACAGACCTACGAAAAACCCAACCCAACCCGTCAACCACAAACAACCTCCACGGCCAAATACACCGGCTGTAGCAAACACAAATATCCAGTGTCCAGCGTTTACCGAAAGGCTAAACTCAGTCCAAGCCGTCGGCCTCCCGCTCAGAGAATGGCTCGCTAAGATAGGCGGCGGGATCCGGAGCGTGACCGTGGTGACCAAATGCGTGCGGCCAGCAGAGGGGAGGACCCTGGGTCTCCGTGGACAGGCTGGGGGTTTGAACGTGTATCTGTTGTTGTGGGGCGCTCTGGAGATAAGGTGTCAGCCGCTCTGGCAGGGGCCAGGGGAGACACTTCCATGTTCGCTGGAGGCCAGGTGGCAGACGGCTGTGGCAGCTTTGGATGGTTTTTAGCTCAAGGTGACTTTGGTGTTGTGTTTCCTATCGGTTATTTGGTGGGAAAACTCGCTCGTACATCAGCAACGTTTCTGGGCCAATTACAGATAGCATACCACATTTATGAAAACGTCCACAGTTATAGATACAGTGCTAGATACAAACAAGTTGAAACTGTTTGCTAATCTTTTGAAATGCCCTTATTTTATAAACCAAAGCTGAGTCATTGTTCTGCCATGCAAAGTGTTTGGGAGATGGTTGCTGTAGCCTTTATTGGAATTTTTGGGACAAATAATTGTCTAATTAGGCTTTTTTGGAAGCAGAGAAATGAAGCACCTCACCAGCCCAGCAGGATTAGTTGCATTTTGGATGATTTCTTTTCTTGTCTATAATGAAAAGGGGATTTGGGCTGCGTTCACCAGCATGGGCTGAGGAAAAAGTGAGCATCATGTGACCCTGGCCAGGGATTTCCTAACAGCTGTGGTCGAGATTTCTGCAAACAGCCCATCGTCCAAGACCCAAAACCAGACACTCTGCCGCAACTTGACAATGAAATACAATTTCCCTGCCAAACACCGTACAGTAATTCATTTACACTTCAAGCTGCTCATAATGGCTCGCTGTAGCAGAGTGCAGGAGGAGAACTAGTTTACTGAGGCTGCTGTTAAGCAGTGTCATGATGTCAGTATTGGATGCAGTACAGTTCTGCTCTTAGAACATCAGGATTATGTTCACATAAGTGGATACAGTCCTGCTCTTAGTATGTCAACATCATGTTAACGTTGGTTAAGTCACTACTGAGTCCACTACAGTACTCATATTTCAAAGAAATCTTTCTGGTAGAATAATTTGATATTGGGGGTTTCACTTGGCCCACAAAAGGCAGCAATATCTTTTGGAAACTAGGGTGACATTACATGGAGGTTGCATCAGAGTGACTGTTTTGGGCCTGTATCCCAGCCGACAGTGTTCACTGATGCATTTTTCTCTCTAAGTTATTCATGGAGTTTCCTCCTGATGTGGATATAGAGTGTCCTAATATACATTATATAAATGTTGTATCAAACATTACATTCATAATACTTCACCAGCTCCGTTATTCCTATCACCGAACATGAGTTATGAAAGCATTTGCTGATATTAGTCTAATATTGGAGTGTAAGCAGTGTCTGCCTGTGTGTAGGATGAGAATAGCACAGTGGACAAAACTACCTCTCATACGGCAGCAGCAGAGAACACAGCAGAAGGTCAGCCACATGGAGTGGGTGTTGTGGAAGGAAGGCAGAAGGGAGAGAGAGGAGAAACGGAAGCTGTGCAAACTACCAGAACTAAATGTGTGAGGGTACACGGGAGTGTGTGTGTGTGTGTGTGTGTGTGTGTCTGTGCCGGACCGTGGCCCTCAGTGACTCTATATTTCCGAGGGGGCAGCTTGACCATAAATATAAAAAGCCCAGTGACGCTTGAAAGGAGCTTGATAAATCAAAGCCTTGTCCTGAATGTCAGAGAGGCTGGAGCAGTGGACTGGCCCCTCTCTGTTGTCCTCTGGTCAGACCTGTCCTTTCAGGTCATCTGATCTGGGACCCGGCATCCTCCACTGAGACTAAATGACATTGGGACTAAACCGAGCTCTTCAGCTAGGTGGACAGTAAGGCTAGATTCGATACATCGAATCTTAGCGATATTATCGCAATCATTTCACTGATATTATCATGAATATCGAATAATGATGAAAATTAAGCTTACTTAGAAACTGCAACAGATGTACTGATCTGTTTACACATCAGTAGCAAGTGACACACGTGTGGAGAGAGAGACGATAGGACGAGAGGATGATGATTTAGTCCACAAAAAGAACGCCAATCTGTAATACAGGGAGGATTTGGTTTTCGGAAAAACAGATTGTGAACAAACTACCACCTTTGCCAAGTGGACACCACCTGAAATGTAACTATTCCTATGTGGAAAACAGTTCTTTAAGTTGGTGTACTGATGTCACTTTCTTCCATTCTACCCATTCATTTTCGGAACAGTCATTTACATTCCTGGGCAAGCCAACAGGATATATTATGTTTCCTTCTCTGTCGATGCTTCCCGACTTCACTCTCCGCTAATGAGGCAATTTGTCTTCTGATCCCCAAGAGAATGTGCTTATCACTGCATTACCTATTAGCTTTCTATGGCCCTCGACAGAAAACGCTGTCATTAATATCCTTCAAGACAACAACTTTCCTTTAAGGCGTCCCTACACCGGGTTTATAATGGTGTGTTTTGTATGCGAGTAGCTTGGCGGAAAATGTGTGTGTGTGACTGATGAGGAATCAAACTTGTGTGTGTGTGACTGATGAGGAATCAAACTTGTACCCTCTCGTCAACATCACCAAGCCCACTCAACTGCCCCGGAGAGAAACATTAAGAACATGGACACACACACACATTCACACACACACACTTACACACACACACACACATACACACACGCGTAGGATAGAGTAGTATGAAAAGCAGAGTATACGCATGTATAGACACCGCCCCCAGAGTCAGGAGAGGTAGACCCAGGTGCGTCCGCTGAAGCGAAGGGCTCTTTCTCATCCCTCCCTCTATCCCTCCCTCCCTCCCTCCCTCTGGAACTACAGCCTGGCTGTGTGGGTTGTGCCAGGGGCCTCCATCTTGTCTTGAAGTGTCATATCCCATTTTGTGCAGCGGATTCCTGGCTGAAGTGAGAGACACGGCCTGGTTTCTGATTCTCGGTTCTCATCTCGTACGCACGTCCTCCTCCCGGAGCATCGCTGGGTGTCACTCTGGCTTTCAGAGTCAAACGGAGCCACTGTCAGTCACTGTGGACCCGGATGACAGGGCATTGTGGGTAGAGGTTTGTTCTGTCAGAGTTGGACTGTCATTGTTATACTTCACATCGCTCAGATCGACGGTAACATTGCTGCTTCCGTTCCACGTCGCGCTTTCTGTCTGTGGTCGATCAAGCCACGTCGGTGACGCTTGCGTTATTCAGTCGTTACATCTCTCTTTCTCTCTTTCTCTGTTTCCCTTATTCCTAATCCTTGCCTGATTCCTTGTGTGCTTTTGCAGCTTTTCCTGTCACCCCTTGCTCTCTTTCTGTTTCTCTCTCCTTTCATCCTTCCCATTCTCCATCCTATGGGTCTAACATTTAAACCTCTCCTAATTAAAAAGGAGAAAGTCAATCCAAACAGATGGCACAAGCTGGCTCTGGTAATTATCACTGAGTGAACCATGGCCCCCATAGAGAATCAGTGAAATGAACTAGCAGGTCTTCTGGGCTCCTGGGCTTGAACTGATACATAACAAGGCGTTGCTGGAGCCACAGACAACCTGGAGTTCAGATGGGGGAATGTTCACTTCAGAGAATAGAGCTTTGGGTTCATCTTTTTCACAATATTGGTTCATGGTTGTCTTTTTTTCTGATGTTGTACAGGTTGTATGAGTTACCTGGTCTCCTTAGTTAAGTGACATTTGTGTGTCTTTAAGAAGTTAGGGCTGTGAACGCACCACTAATGAGTTTGTAAGACTTCCAAGGTGGTCTTTGTTCAAATAATCACAGTTCTCAGAGCTGAGGCGTTGTCATCATCTGTCCTCACTCTTAGGAAACACGCCTTGCTGTGTACTAATGAGAAAGCAAATGGCCATTAAGTAGAGTTCAGGAAACCCCACCTTTCAGCCAAGAAAATGATATTTATCTTGACAGCCACATTTTAGGAAGGAGCCCTTGGAATTATAAGAGAGATATCGGTCCCAGGCATTATACTTAATTCATTACGCTTAATTGAGGCAGAAAGACAACTTAACCTTTTGTAGAGATATGAATAGAGAGGAACTGACCTTGGGTCGGCAGGGAAGTCTAACACAATTACTTCTAGGTTATATCCATTAGAGAGAGGCTCAGTGACAGTCATTTATTTTGATTCTGCTGAAGTAATCTTGGCAGATGAAAGTTTGTAGCATTTCAGCCATTTTTAACCCCTTAGACTGTAGAACAAGTGACAGTATTGTGGCGTATACAAAGGAGTCCAAAATGGCAGAGTGACCTTCTCATCTCTCCGAACACACACAGAGAGATTAGCTTCACTGTGAGCTATTAAACAGCCCCGGTCGTCCTCTGAAACGGTTACACCAGGGTTAACATGTAACAACTCTAGAACGTCTTTAAAAGTGTGATTTATTGGATTGTTACTGCTGGTGCCGCTGAAGTAATGTCCTGTGGAAATGGAATGACTGACCTCTAAGGTTGCTGCTACCGTACTAAAACCCCTCCCTCTGAACACGACCTGTCAGCCCCCGACCCCGGGGCAGCACCGTGGGTCTGTGAGCACGTGAGTGCCAGACTTCCGCACGGTATCTCTTCACAACTTCGAGCTGGGCCAGACATCGTTCCCCTCACATCACCACCACACGTTGCCATTTGAATCCCTCCCGTGTTCCACTTTTTCCCTTTTCCGACTGTGGTCAGTTGGAGATTTCAGGTGAGGGAGGGAAGGAAGGAAAGAACTAGTTACGGGGCGGGACGTGCAGCGTTCAGCAATCAGCCACCTCTCGTCTCCCCGGCCCGGCTGAAAGAGCTGCTGGAGGGATTAGAGTTAGACAGAACGGAGGACGGAATGCATGTTGAATAAGAATCAGAAGAGCGGGAAGGAGGACATGATTGGTCAGGGATGGAGGTGGAGCGCCCTGGAGAGGGCTGGTCAGAAGATCTAATGTGCATGATGATGTGCCTGATGATGTCTGTGGAGCCTGGCGATGAGCATGATGGCCGTGGATTATGTCACCAATTATTCGAGCGAGATGAAATGGAGGTTAACCGCTCTCTCCCTCTCTTCCCTCCCCTGTCTTCCCCTTCCCCCCTGCCACCATTCATGTTCTATCTCTCCGTCTGCCATTTCGCTCTCTTCCTTTCCCCCGCCGTCCCGCATTCTGACGCCCCTCCACATCTCTCCCCCATATGCTACCTCACTCTCTTCCTGTCCTCTCCCCTGTCTGTCCGTCATCTCGTTCGCCGTGCGAGCAGCCAAGAAGACGTGCGCCCCAGCGGAGTTTCGCCTGCCTGAACGGGCAGTGTGTTCCCGGACGCTGGCGCTGCGACGGTGAACCAGAGTGCCCGGACGGTTCGGACGAGGCAGATGCCACATGCAGTAAGTCACGCAGCCACTGCTTAGCCACGGCCAATCAATAACCTATCCACCTCCATCTGGAACTGCTGGCTCTCTCTGCCGGCGGTCCTAGAGCTTGTGTTTTCCTGCAACTCCATTGAAACACGAATGCATCATCCACTGTTCTGTAACCTTCGGTGTCCTTTATGGTCCTGTCGGTAATCAACAGTTCCGAGGAGCGGGTGAGACGCTCGCTGGAGCCATTTTGCATGATCAAAGCCCTCGCACTTAAAAGCTATCGCTGGTTAATTACTCAGCGACGTCTCTGAACACGCGGCCAAGCCTCTCTCGTCGGCACCGTTTCATTTGGCTGGAGAAGCTAACGCGGCCTGTCATTTCCCCCGCTGCTCCACTCAGGCAGCGGTTCAGACGCCTCTCCCCCCTCCAGCCAGGGCCCTCGCTCGCCCACTCGTCTCCTCGCCGCGCCGCCCCCGGGAGGAACCTGGCTGCCTTGCCAGGCTTTTAGAGAGGGAAGAGCGCCTGGCTCTCCTTCAGCCCCTCTGCAGGCCTCCCTACCCCCCCACCACCACCACCACCCATCCCCGGGTGCAGAGGTGCGGAGGGTTGGGCTAGTGCCTCTAGTCTAGCCTGTGGTAGACAGGGACTTACCCTAGCTCCAATTTAAGAGCTGAAGCTTAAAGTCCTTTTGAAGGGTTTTTCTGAAATGTTCAGTCCTCGAGACTGTTTCCTTCTTAGCGTGAACATAAAACCAGCAGCATTGGGTCACCTGGCCTTTAAACTGCTTCATCTGAAGGAGTGAGGCCTTCATCCCAGGATGTGAATGTTACTGGACTGAGGGAATTATGATGCATGGCAGCGGAGGGGAACATGAAGCAAAACGAGACTCTCATTTCTCTGTGTCTGTGCCGACGTTCCTTATCAGTGATGGCGTGTGGGCTGCTCTTCTGAATAATGGAACAGCTGTAAACTTGTTAATGTCACTGCCAAAAAGTTTCAGTGTTTTCGGGAACTTGCAGAAACAGACCTCCAAAGGATAACGTGTTTGTCTTGAAAATCCAATTAAAGATGAATGAGGGCACTGTGTCTGTGCTTCCTCACTACACCGATGGAGATATGGACAATAGAAATCCATTAGTATGGAAATCCCCTCTGCATTAAAGAGATGCTTTTCCAGTCTGTGTTCAAATCTCTGAATCTCGCCATTGCGAATGTTTCATATTTTTGCTCACAACAGATCAGTGTGCTACATCAGTGCGGTTTGTCCGCTACCCTTCCTGCACGTTCCTGCTCTGTGAGGGTTTTCTGTATCGCGTAGGTGAGAACGACCGTGTATCCAGTCCCAAGGTAGACCCAGTCTTCCTGTTCCTGATCTGATAGGTGCAGTGTGACCTCTCTCAGCAGCTGACGCTCCAACGCCGGGGTTAAGCAATTACACCCGGTTTCCATGGATACGGTACAGTATCGAGGTCCTGGCTCAGCTGAAAATGCTCATCTCTGCTGCCTACCCATCAAGCAGTCATCTTCTCAGCACTCTATAAACAGAGACATGTACTTCCTCCTCCCATTATAGTCAAGTAGGAGCACAGATGGCCCCAGGTAGCTGTGTTAGCCCGCTGAGAAGTCCACACGAGGACGTTCAAATTGGGAACGTTTCCCATTGTGCCTCGCTAATGAGGAGGGAGACTGACTGCAGGTGGCATGCGGAACGACATCCCAGCTGGCTCGCCAAGTCGCTTCTTCTGTTCTATCTCAGTCCCTTTGTAACCAATGAGAATACAGACTACTGGAGTCCTGTGATTGTTCCCTTTATCAGATGTAATCAAATGACTGTATATTTCTCAGTACCCCAAAGTAATCCTGGCAGCCTGTTGTATTGGAAGGGCAGTATCGTAATTGACGGCACTGTACAATGAATGTCAAGTAGGACCTCTGGCCGTATCAGGAAATGAGGCTTCAGATAAAAAAAACCCCACCTCTAGCATTTTGAAAAGGAGTGAACACGCTCTGAAACCTCGATGTCAAAACGCGTTACGCTGATGAGTGACAAACGAGAAAGCGAAGCGTGCTCTACACCATCACCATCTCTCTCCATCACCTGCCTCTATCAATCAAGCCTTCGCTAAAAGGGGTGACCTTTGACCGCAGACGTTGATGTCTGACAAGGTATCTGGAACAGATATCGAAGACGTGAGCAGTTCATTATTTGAGTAAATGACAGATATGGAGGCGTTTTGGTTTCTGTTTGTCTCAGTGGAGCCAGAATCTGTCTGTCGGCAGGGCCTGTTTTCCAGTAGAGTACGTCTGCTAATGAACGCACGGTACGGAGGGGGCTCAGCCGAACACCTTGCACCGTGCTCCAATTACTCTGAAGACTGATGAGCTGGGTCCTCCAGCGATCCCTTCCTCTCTCCTTTCCTGCTTCCTATCTCCCTATCTGACCTAGTACCTCTATCTCTGCTTCCATCTCTACAAACTCTCTACGTGTATGTACCTCTTTTCCGTGCTCTGCCTTCCTCTCTCCCCTCTATCTCTCTCGCTCGTGCTCACATTTACTTGACAGAACCACACTCACCCACGCACACACACACACACACACACAGGAAAAGCACAAATACTGTACGAGTGCAGATCTATGCCAGATCATTCTAGCTCAGTGAGTGGGTTCCAAATTACACGCTGGAGTAATGTCACGCTGGCACATTAAAGATGCAGTCAGCAGCCAGAGAGTGGGGTACTCTGAGGGCCTGAAAGATGGATGGCCACGGAGATTCACTTCAACATGTCCCACCCTGTTGTTTTCCCCTGCAAGGCACTGTAATCACGGCAGACATGGTAGAAGGGACGGCTCGTCTGTTTTGAGAAAGCTCAAATCGACGTGACAATTTAGTCAACCAACCATGCGTCAGACAATGGATTTCCATGTGTCAGGAAAGTGGTGACACTCAACATGTCAGCTGTAGTCTGTGGGGAAACTCAAATGATAACCTGTGGGAGAAAAACTAATCCTGCTGACAAGTATCTCCATTGACAGGATTGTCATTTTAGAAATGTGTGTATCATGCCCTCATTTTGTCCTATTCAAATGTGCATAACCTAGAGGATTATAGATGTTGCTCTGAAGTGGGATTAGGTTTAAACAGCCTCCTCTCATCTGTTTGGAGATATCAAGCTTCAATCAGATAGAGATTCTATCTCTGTGACTGCTAATAAGCAAGGAAAGGCATTTTGCCTCAGTATATTTACATTTCGATAATAACTTGGAGAGATGTATGACTACACTATATCCCCAAAGTCTCCTATGAAACAGACTGTGCGTATAGGGAAATGTGATATGCGTGCTATTTCAGTACAGCTGCTTGCCTCCAGTGACATGGGGTGTGTGAGTCATGCCACAATACCAATGGCCCGGGTTTGAACCCAGACTGACACGCGTGTTAATGCTAGAGCGACTGCTGCTTCACAGCGAGGGGCATGGTCACCGTGGAGCTGGGTGGAGGAGAGCTGTAGGAGCTCATGCAGTAGTGTGGAGTGCTGTTTCCTGTACCTGGTCTATACTTCAGGGAAAGGGAGGTTGCGCAACGCTAGCCTGGCTTAATGAAGCAGCAAATATGGCCAGTAAAAGCTACAGGTTGGTCAACATGCTCTCTCAGGCTGTCTTGGATAAAGTCAAGAGCCTTTCATAGGCCGGTGATGTCATGAAATGAGCTCTAGTCCCAATTTATAAACAGGAAAAACAATCAGAATAAGAATGTTCAAGTTCAAGTCTTGTATTGTCAGATGCACAGAACAACACAGGGTCAGACTGGGCACTGAAATTCTTAGGACAAGACAACGCAAAGCAACCTGGCATAACATAACATATAAGTACACAGAGCATAGATTACATCTATGATAAGCAAAAATATAGTAAACCTCCTAATAAACAATAATATACCATATTCAATACAGTATACTAAACCTCTAAATACACATAATAACCTATACTAACCTTATAAACCTATGCTAACGTAAGACAAGTGAAGTACAATAGAATATTGATCAGTGAGGAAAGACTGAGACAAAGTTACAGTCACCGCTGTAATGGCAATGCTGACAGTCAAATGTAAATATGTAACTTATCAACCACCGACACAGTTAAATGAACTTGAACTAAACCATCCAAACTAAGGGAAGATGGATTCCTGAGCGTTTTCTGACACCCCAACAAGCCCTCGTTTTTCACTCCCGTGTTAAGCAGCTGAGTCACAAGTGCCAGCTCTTCCATGACAAATGGCCTTTTATTATATTGCTCCTTTTAACAAAACATATTAGCCAGCACAGAAGGAAGGGGTCAGGCTAATCAATCACCGGAGTGTTGTCTCAGTGGAAGAGGAGACGGCCTCTTTGGCTCCTTGTGGTGTTTGATTCCCCTGCTTGTGGTGTGGGGATTAAGTGCTGGCTTCATCAAAGAGCCGTCGGTTAAAGGATGAGACGGCTCTCTCTCTCTCCCTCGACGTGGGTTTCAGATTCACCACCAGTCTCCTTCTCCTCCCCTGTCTCCCTCCACTCTGAATGAATGGTTTGGATTTTGCTTTGGGATAAGGACGGGAAAAGGTCAGTCTGCAGTGTCCCTCCCCCCCCCACTCCCTTTTTCATCTCTCTTTGTATGACTCCATCTTTTTATCTCTGACCGATCTTTCTTTTATGATCAGTGGCCTTATCGTTCTCTTCCTGTGTGGCCCTCCCTCTAAAGCCTGTCTGAGCCCCTCACGGAGAGGACAGGGGGGGGGGATAATGGAAGGATCCTTCCTTGTCAGAAGGCAAGTTCTGTTTGGTGTTAGAACCAAGCAGAATTGCGTGTGGGTGGCGTACGTGCTTAAAAAAACAATGAAAAAACAGCAATTTGTCATCGAGTCCTCATATGCATCAGCCGGTAATGGATGATCCTCCCTTATTCTTTCACTGAGCCTGGAGGCTCCAGTGAGTCAGCACATACACAACCCTGACCTGGATAAGTGAAATACAGTCCAAAGACGTTCTAACTAGGAAGATGTACTGAACTGTATAGGCCCAGAAATCGGGTACTGGAGCTTAAGGCCGCGCTGATGCAGAGATGTTTAATTAACGACAGCATGTTTCCTACTAAACACTGTGTAATCTGGATCAAATGTCTCCCCTGCCAAAAGCAGCCGATTGGCCTCAAGGAGAGGAGGGGCGGGGGGGGGGTTCTTTTACTGTGCGGCCAACCATACATGTGCTGCATTACACGTTCTCCCTTCAAGTCCTTACACAGCCGGTTGAGATGGCCAGATCTCGTGGCTGAAGTGATGGAGTGGGGTTCTACTGTGGAACGTTGTCGTTTTTGGTCATACTTCCGGAAAGGCTGCGCAGTGATAATCTCCTCCTGTGCACCCCCCCCCAAACTCTCTCTTCCCCCCCCCCGCAGGCAAACAGACGTGTCCCCCGGAAAAGTTTGACTGCGGCGGCTCCACCCACAAGTGTGTCTCGCTGTCGTGGCGATGCGACGGGGAGAAGGACTGCGAGAACGGCTCGGACGAGGAGGACTGCGCGGCGGGTGAGTGGTGACGCACGGCTGTCAATCACAGCCCCGGGATGTGGAAGGGGGAGGCAGGAGCCCGGTCACACCCACACGCCCGCTGGCACAGTCACTGTCTGCGGTCCTGATGTGCTCACCTCAGGAGGTTAGGGCCGACCGTCTGGGGGCGTCCGTGGCAGAGTGCTCAGTGACAGGCAGCTACGGAGAAAAGAAGCGATTGGGGTAGGAGAGATCACTCGTTTGAAATTCCCTTTTTTTCTATTTTGAGGGTTACTTTGAGATTCTCCAGTGGCGCGTGTCACCCGACGTGTCCCGATATGAAAGCTCAGTGTGAAGCAGATCAAGCACAGTACGAGTCGAGTCGGAGAAAGGAACTTTGAGATTCAATATCAAATGAGAAAAATCGGCATGTGAGAAGAATTCCGCCATAGGCACCTTCAATCATGTATCCCGACCCTAATGAGCACTCCCCCCCCCACCCCCCCCGAACCTCCCCCCACCCGCACCAGTCTACAGGTCCACAATACATGACATCACCTCCTGACTGACCAATCAGGGGTCCTCCGCTGCGCGCTTCCTTAGCCCCCTGCGGCGACTCCTCCTGCCCTACTTACCAGGCAGCGTGAAGAATCGGCTTCTCTCTTTCTCCGTCTTTCTCTCCTCTCCTCGCCCGCTCCCGAACGTCGAGCAAAAAATGATTGAGGCGACAGCTCAGCGGGGCGGGGGTGATGTTTCGACTTTGAAGATGGGGCACAGCGGCACGTTCCCGATTCGAGGGGAAACGCACACATCTTCTGTTGAGCTGGGGGAGGTGGAAGCAGGGCTGGGTTTTCTTCCTCTCCTTCATGTTCATGCTCCTTCAGGATGTTTGCTCCCGAGCGTGGAGGTGGCATGATATCCCTGTTTACGGCATCGGGACGATTCACATTTTGTCAGCAAGGTCACGGTCATGTTTAGGTGTAATTGGGGAATTGAAAGTCAAATCAACCGCCAACCCCTCCACCCCACCCCACCCCACCCCTGTCCACCCCTCTCCACCCAGCCGGCTACACATTTCCATCTAAGTGAGAATGACATGTTTTGTCCACTCTCATAACGTCATGTTTAGAACTGGAAGTGGCCCACACACACACAAGTGAGCGATCCCATCGACTTTGGATGTTACGCCTTCTTAGCTTGTAGGGCTTTTCAGACGTAGTCCATGGAGACCCAATCTAGCCTGGGCTAATCCTCATTCACATTCTAATGTCTGTATTGACGTGCCACTTTAAACCCTCTCTACAGTGACATCAGGCCTGGGGCCTCCCCCACTTTCAACCCCCTCCCCTTCCTCCACCCCCCTTCTTCTCCTCCCTCCCCTTCCTCCACCCCCCTCCTTCTCCTCCCTCTCCTCTTCCACCCCCATCCTTCTCCTCCCCCTCCACCCACGTCCTCCTCCTCCACCCTCAGCTTCCTCCTCCACTTCCCCCAAATCCTCCCACTCCGCCTCCTTTCCCAGGCCATTCCACCAGGCTTTAAAGACTCTTCTACGCCCTCCTTCCCTGCTCCCACCTCTCGTCCTCTGCCCCTGCCCCCTCCCACTCCCCGGCCTCCTCCACCAGCGCCTCTATGTCTCCCCACATACCAGCCTCAGGATAATGCAGGCTCTAAACACTGTGCCTGATAAGGGTAGACAAGGGCAGGGTGATCTAGTCCCTGACCACTGTTTAACTCCTCAGCCCCCCCCCCTGCTGGCTCTAGAGGGGGCCTGTGGGCAGAGAGCATATTGGAAGCCTCAGCTGTATTTCACCTCGGCTGATAATTGATTTCCCGCGGCAGGTGTGTGCGTGCGCGTGCGTGTGTGTGTATGAGTGTGTTTGTCTGTTTGCGGCCCGTTACGCCGCAGACATTATCCCTGGCCGAAGCCTTCGGTTAATTTGCAGATCCTCCCCTCCCCGCCCACCCCCCTCCCGCCCCCCCCTCCCTGCCGCGTCTCAGCGCATCAGTTTCTCCTGTCTGACCAGACTCTCAGCCCACCGCAGCACGACTCTTCAAAGCAGCCGTAACCTTGCTGTGGGTTTGTATTCCGTGTGAGACGCTGATGATGGGAAATACAATGCAAGCCTGGTTAATGCTCCTTCTCTCTCACCCCACCCAGCACACTCTATGCCTCTGTGCTTCAGAGATACAGAGATACAGAGCCCATCCTTAACACATAAAGAAAATACAGACATTAATATGCACTATTAAAACCCATTATCTCTTTTATTATCCATTATCCCATTATCCCATTTCTCTCTTCTCTCTCTCTCTCTCTCTCTCTCCCTCCCTCCATGTCTATCTCACTTTCTTTCTCATTTACATTTACATTTAGATTTAGTCATTTAGCAGACGCTCTTATCCAGAGCGACTTACAGTAAGTACAGGGACATTCTCCCCGAGGCAAGTAGGGTGATGTGCCTTGCCCAAGGACACAGCGTCATTTGGCCGGGAATCGAACCGACAACTTTGTGATTAATAGCCCGATTCCCTAACCGCTCAGCCTCCTGACCCCCCCTTTCTCTCTAGTAGTTTTTCTCTCTCCCTTTGTCAATGTCAATGATCTGTCTCTCCCCCTCTCTCCCTCTCCTCACTGCACCTCTCTCCCTGACTGGTATACTCTACAGGGGGTCAAGTGGTCTAACATTTCCGAAGCCTGTCGTTGTTCTGACTCTGTCTCTCGCTTCACCGAGCACGCTCACAAAGTACACCTCCCAAAGTGGATAGGCTCTTAACCCGGACCCAGAGAGACTCCCAAACAAACAGAGACTCACCTCTCCCCCCATCATGGCACAGCAGAGACCGTTCCCTGTAGACAGCCTCACCCCTAGATCCCCACCTGAAACCCGACCCCCTCCCGGCCCACCCCCACCCCCCAGGCCGACCCCCTCCCAGCTTCACACCTTCCCGTTGGACCCCTCCCAGCCCCCATTCACAGCATTACCCCCCCCCTCCCCCCCCCCACCAACAGAGCTTCAAAAAGTAAATCACGTACAGGCGTTCTGCTAATTGAGCCATCTACATGTTGAATTATGCAGTAAATGCAATCCAGGCCTCTCCAGAGAGGCCACAGATTAATATTACATTAAGAACCAGCAGCACAAGGCCCCTGAAGAAAGTGGAGCTCCTCTCTCAGTAATCCCCAGTAATGTTCCACTCAGTGGTGTCTCGTCTTCTCTGGTGGGATCCTGGGCAGGGACCGTGAGTGGCTGCTCCTCTCCTGCCTCTAGCCTGTTTACTGTGGAAACATGTGTGTGTGTGTGTGTGTGTGACATCAGCGGGAAGGTCAGTGGAGTTTCTCCCCCCTCGTGAGGGAGCTTCTGTCGGAAGCACCTGACAACACGACCTTCCTGAAGGGGGCTACTGCTGACCCCCAGCCCCACACACACACACACACACACACAGGACTAGGACTGGAGTTCTGAATATGCATGACAGCCGTGGGACTGTTTAACCTGCAGGCTTTGATGGATACACTTGTCTGTGTAGACGCAGAGGTAGTAGAGGCACACACACATATACACATCACACACACACACATCACACCCATACACGCACACACTCTCGCTCACCCCTGCTGGATAGCGTAGAGCGAGCGACTAGTAATGCCTCCCACAACCTCGGAGCCAGCGGTTGCCGCCGGCAACCGTCTCCCTTCATCAGAGCATCTCCACTCCAGTCAGGGAGAGTGAACCAGGTCACGCCACCACCACCACCACCACCATCACCCCCAATTGGCTGGCTATGGTGTCACATGACCGTTGGATCAGCTTCCCAGACAGGAAGTATACGCCCAGGAGAAGCGTGATGTCTCTGGGCAGCGAGCCAGGGCACGATCCCAACACGTCTCCACATCCTGTTCCTCTGAGCCCCGGCGGACAACATGTCTCCTCTGGGGAGAAGCCGGAACGGAACGTGCTAATGATCCTCCCCGTGTGGAATCTGCATGCTGATGGAATCTCCCCTATCGGCCCGCCGCATCATCGACGCGTGTTGAATTATCAGCAACGATAGCGCAGGAAGTCCCCTGTAAATATTCATGAAGATAAGCCCCGTTAGCGGAATCTAAAACACACGTTTTTTCGGTTTCCGCTCCGTGACCGTGGAGTAGTCAGAGCGTGGTGGTGGTAAAGAAGAAGAAGCTGCGACTCCCAGTGAAATTAATTAATTAGGGACAGCTGTGTGCAATGCTAAATCGCTCATATGGCGTAATATAATAAGCTGGATAATCACCTGGCTCTGTTTTCACGTTGGCCAGTCAAGGCTTTTATCAAAGATGTTGGCTGTTTTGGTTGTGGATGAATAACTTGATGGTATTATCTTTGATCTTTCTCACTCCAATGCAGCTCTGTTCTACATCACCACCTTATAAGGCACCACCTTGCTTTCAGCAAGACCAAATGCCATAAATAAAAAAATTAAAAAAGATATATTTGTAGCCCCGTGGAGGAAAACAACAGTGTGCCTCAACACCTGTCGGGTATCGTCTTATCGCTGGACGACAGCCTCACCCGAAGCCCTGTTCTACTGGAAACAAGATGTTCTCCTTTGACCTTTAGTGTGGTCGTCGAACACATCACAACAAACAGCCGGGTCCTGGGAGTTGCCATGACGCCAGGCTGCGGGGCGAGGGGTCGGAAGCCGTCCACCTGTGGCGTGTTTGAAAAGCAAAGCTAGGCTCCCAGCATGCCTCTCTCTGCAGTGAGACTGCGGAGGTAGGATCTCTGCTCGTCAGATTGACTAGGCTTAGGAGAGACACGGAGAGAGAGAGAGAGAGACACAGATGGAGATCTACCACGGGGAGGCGAGGCAGGGAGAGGTGTATTATCCCCTCTCTATCTCTCTCCCTCTGTCTCCCTCCTCCCTCCCTGGCTCTCTGGCTCGCAGCGACAAGGGTGTTAATCAAACTTTACTTTTTAATCTGCCTTCGCTCCCTCACTACGCTCTCTCTCGCTCTCTCTGCCTTTCTTTTAAGAGAGACAGAGAAAATCTCTCTTCTCTCTCTTTCTCTCGCGCACACACACACACACGCACGCTCTGTCTCAATCGCTTTGTCTTCCTATATTTGACATCCCTGTCTCCCTCCCTCCCTCCCTTCCTCTGTCGTCCAGACGCCAAGGCCTGCCCAGGCGGAGAGTTCCAGTGCGTTAACCGTAAGTGCCTGGCGCCCGCCTACGTGTGCGACGGCGACGACGACTGCGGCGACGGCAGCGACGAGCTCAAGTGCTCCGCCGCCTCCACCTGCGCCCCCCCACCAGCTCCGCTGCAACTCGTCCGAGTGCGTGCCCGTCATGTGGGGCTGCGACGGGGACCCCGACTGCTCCGACGGCTCCGACGAGTGGCCGGAGCGCTGCGACGGGGACCACCCCTACTCCCCCCCCCCACGGCCGCAGGGCCAACTGCACGGCCGGGGAGTTCCGCTGCGCCAACGGGGAGTGCGTGCGGCTGGCGTGGAAGTGCGACGGGAGCCCCGACTGCAAGGACAAGTCGGACGAGGTGGACTGCCGTGAGTGGGACTCCATTTTGTGCCACGGCGCCATTTTAGATACAGGACAGTTTGTGTTCGCTTTTTCGCATCCGTACATCGATTAGTCATGGACGGGTTGAAGTGAGCAGAAATAGCCGTAACGCACATATTTCTCCTCATTCTGCTTCTTTGCTCTGTGCCGCGATACATTTTCAGCAGCCAGGCACAGGATACGTAGTGTACTGAGTTTGTCTTTGGCCGAGAGGGGAACGCTTGTTCCCTGTGATAAACACCGAGGTGAGATGAGCCCGGCGTGATAAAACAGGGTTTCCCGCCTGCAGCAGCAGGGGGCCCTTGAGGGCGTCGATGGTTAGAGTGTCAAACCCAGATAGTCTCTCCCCTTCATCCCAAAGAAACACATCAAACGCGGCTCGCTCTCTGCCGTGTCATAAATGCCAGTTAGCAGCGATTGATGTTATTTCAGCCAGGCCTGTGCGAAACAGCCGCATGCCAGCCAGTGTCCGGACGTTGCTAGGCAACCCCTTCACGTCCTTGAGCATGTTTAAAAGCCCCGTAATGGTTGCACGCCCCGTGACTGTTGGCGACTGGAGATACTGCCAGTGTGTCTTGACGAGGCTACAGCTGTATTGGCGTCTGGTGAGTCGTAACACAGCAAACACTGTTTGTCCAAGGCCAGCTAAACCGCTAAAGCGCAGTGAAGCAGCTCTGAAGGTTAAGCAGTGAAGTCAAGTTATTTTGTTTGACCCAATATGGGCATTTAACACCTGGCTTACCAACTGAGCCACATGGAGCCACAATTAGCTGATAATGAAAGCCCGGCCGCTGAAAAGAACTCATAATAATAAGAATGTCTGAAAGACAACAAGGCCCAATAAGATGAAACCGTTCCTGTGCGTGTGCGGGAGTGTATACGTGTCGGTGTATGTGCTAGTCAGTGTGCTGCAGTAGATTATCGGTCTAATCAAGGCGGCAGCTCTCAGATTGATCTCCCAGATAGGAAGCCAAGCTTTGCTGGGAACATAATCACTTTCTTTCTGTCTGTCTGTCGGTCTGGTTGGACCCCTGGTCCCACTCCGCCCGTGCTCACAACCTGCTCAGCTCTAAATCACAGCCCCAGGTGTTACATATTGCGTGTCGGGGGGCCATGGATGAAAAGCTTGTCTGTGTGGGCTGGTGGGGATGTGAGTGTGTTGGCCGGGCAGCTGGACGGCATGCGTAGCCGCCATCTTGGGGCCGGATATTGAAAATCATTCATCACGAGCCCACGGGTTAACTGCCTGTGGGTCCAGTCGGCCCAAGCACTGAGTTTGGACTGAAAGTGTGCATGACGCTGTGTGAGGGATGTGTGAGAATGTGCTGTGTGGAGGCAGTCTTGCTTTAGTATTCATGTAAAACGTCTTCTTTCTTTCTGGTGATGTGTGTGTGTGCTTGCGTCGTGTGTGTGTGTGTGTGTGTGTGTGTGTGTGGGGATGCAGCCCTGCTGACGTGCCGGCCTGATGAGTTCCAGTGTGGAGACGGTGCCTGCATACACGGCACCAAGCAGTGCAACAAGGTCCACGACTGCTCCGACCGCAGTGACGAGGCCGGCTGTGTCAACGGTACGTCCACCTGGCTGTCTCCACCTCCCTGTCTGTCTCCACCTCCCAGCCTGTCAGCCTGTCTGTCTGTCTGTCTGTCTGTCTGTCGTCTGTCTGTCTGTCTGTCTGTCTGTCTGTCTGTCTGTCTGTCTGTCTGTCTGTCTGTCTGTCTGTCTGTCTGTCTGTCTGTCTGTCTGTCTGTCTGTCTGTCTGTCTGTCTGTCTGTCTGTCTGTCTGTCTGTCTGTCTGTCTGTCTGTCTGTCTGTCCGTCTGTCTGTCTGTCTGTCTGTTAGCCTGTCTGTCTGTCAGCCTGCCTGTCTGTCTGTCTGTCTGTCAGCCTGTCAGCCTGTCAGCCTGTCTGTCTGTCTGTCTGTCTGTCTGTCTAACCTTAGTGTGTCACTTGATCCTAGTATTCCTGTTAACTTCTAGTACGACAGTAAACTTGTATGATGTTGAATAGAAGCTTCTTTAACCACCTCTGTTCTGCTCTGCTCTGTTGTCTGGTCTGATCTCTGCTACAGCCACCCGCTGTGAGAGCCCCCTGAAGTTCCTGTGTAAGAACGGCGAGTGTATCGACAGCGCCAAGGTGTGTGACTCAGTGAAGGACTGCAAAGACCGCTCAGACGAGCCCAAGAAAGACTGCGGTGAGGGAAGCAACACACGCCAAACACATCACACACACACCACTCACACACCATACACACACACATCACACACACCACACACACACCACTCACACACACACCACACTCACACACACATCACACACACGCATCACACATACACACCACACATCACACACACACACCACACCACACACACACACACACACCACACACACCACACACGCATCACACACACACGCGTCACACATGCAGCTGGGATTTAAACAATGGGGAGATTCTCTCACCTGGATCTGTCAAATGCAAAGTCATGTTTACAACTAGCATCAAGGCACAAGGTGCAACACAGCACATTCAGTCGCTCGGAAGGCATTCTGCTTGGCTACTGAAGACAAGGGGACGAGAGTGTTCCTGTCTGCTCAGCCACCTCCACAGGAGAGGGGCCCCGTGTTCCTCACAACAGACTATCTCCTGCTCCTGTGCCTTTCAAAGTCTTGAGGGCCTGACTCAAATTAGTGCCAGCTTCAAGAGAATAAAAGCTTCTTCGTTCTCATTACCATCAAAGCAGAGAGAGACAGAGAGGAGAGAGAGGGAGAGCGGAGAGAGAAGAGATGTCGGTGCTCTCTGATGTGTGTGTGTGTGCGTGGAGACAGAGAGAGAAAATTAGAAAGCCAGGTAGAGATGGAGGGAAGGAAAGGGAGGGAGGGAGCAAGAAGATTGAGCGTCCTGTCCCTTACCCTTCTAATTCTGTCTCACACGTGTGTGAGTGTGTGTCTGTGTGTGTGTGTGAGGACAAAAGCCAGGTGCTTAGTGGTGTAGAGCAAAGCCTGGCCTAATTGTCAATGACCCTGGTTGTTGTGGGGTAGCAGACAGCCAGTCCTGGGGTCTCTTAAGGAGGAGAAGAGAGAAGGGGGGAGGAGAGGAGAAGAGAGAAGGGGGAGGAGAGGAGAGAAGAGAAGGGGGAAGGAGAGAAGGGGGGAGGAGAGTAGAGGAGAGAAGGGGGGAGGAGAGGAGAAGAGAGAGGGCACCTGGCCTCGCTGCTGCTTCGTCTGGAAGCACACTCGACACAGCACGCATACACGCGGCTGAACACTCGCGCGTACACAGACAGGCATACTGTGCAGCACAAACATCTTCAGCCTCAGTGAAAAGAGGTTTAGTTTGTGGAAAACAAACTTGGCTGGAGAGCTTTGGGAGGAAGGGAGGGATGGGTGGAGGGAGGGAGGGAGGGATGGGTGGAGGGAGGGATGGATGGGTGGAGGGAGAGAGAGATTGAGACCGAGGGAGCTATTCAGAAAGAGATTGAGAGTTAAAGAAGGTGGGAAAGCAGAGAGGCCAGGGAAGAAAAATTATGATCGCTCTCTCTCTCTCTCCCTTTCTCTCGCTCTCTCTCGCTCTCTCTCACTCTCGCTCTCTCTCTCTCTCTCTCTCTCTCTCTCTCTCTCTCTCTCTCCTCTCTCTCTCTCTCTCTCTCTCAAACATATCAGCCTCTATTTCAGCTCATTAAAAGCGTATCCACAGACACCTACCCCATCCCACTGTTCACTCAACCTTCCACTTGCAACCTGTTCTCCAAGAGCTGAGCTTGTGGGCAAAAACTACTCACACACACAGTACACACACATACCAAAACATTCACACAAACACACACACAGTACAGACGCATACGCAAACACACACCACACAAACAGTACTATAGACAAACAACCACTCACACACACTCACATTTACACTAACACACACAAACAAACACACCCAGCCGGGATAATGAAATTGCATTCGCTGCCTCAACCTAAAAACAGAGTCAATTCCCGGGCATTCAAGTATGCTTTTACAGTATGTCTGTGACGCTTGAAATGAACTTCTGCTTTTATTTATGAAAGATGGGGCATCTGGTTTCAACAACAGCAGGAACGTAGGTGCTTTATCCGTCAGAGGCTGATAGTGAGAAAGACTGCAGAGAGAAAGGGAGTGAGAAAGAGGAGAGGAGAGCGCGACAAGAACGGTGTTCTTTAGCCCAGGGGACATGGTTGGCGACCTCTAAATCATGTCTATCCTTGAAAACTGTCCGGAAAGCTGTTACAGTTTTCACACATATTCCCTCTGGGGGATCCCACTGTCACACGCACACAGACACACACACACACACACAGAGACACACACACAGAGAGACACACACAGACACACACACACACACACACGCACACAGACCACACACACACACACACACACACAGAGACACACACACACACACACACACACACACACACAACACACACACACACACACAGACACACTGTTTCTAAACCTCCTCCTCAGCCCTAAAATAGAAGCATGGAGGCTTGGGCCGGGTTTCAATCCTGTTGCATCCAGATCTCTTGTGTGACAGGACTGGGTTGGTACAGCTACAGCTCCATCCACCTACCCTGAACAGAGCTGGATAGGGGTGGAACAATACATCGCAATACAACATGTTTACAATATGTATCGTAGACTTATGGCAATATTTTATGTATTGCCATATGTTTTATGTTTCGGAAATACATCTGTGAAGTGAATCGACGTATCGAATCGGGAGCTGAGTGTATGGTTACACCCCTAAAGCTGGATACAGTTCAAGTCTACAGTATCTGGCAGTGCCTCACCTTTCCATTGATGAGGCGCCGTTTTAGCCGCAGTGATTAGCTTCTTGCTGATCTCTCTGCCTCCCCCCCCCCAGGGCTCAACGAGTGCATGCTGAACAACGGCGGCTGCTCCCACGTCTGCGTGGATCGACCAATCGGCTACGAGTGCCAGTGTCCCCTAGGTTACCAGCTGCTGGATAAGAGGACGTGTGGAGGTGAGGCTGGGTGCATGCTCTCGCGCACACACACACACGTTACACACATACAGACACACAGACGTTACACACATACAGACACACACACGTACAGACACACACACGTTACACACATACAGACACACACACACACACACGTTACACACATACAGACACACAGACGCACCTTCGTGCGGACACACACACATACTTCCTCTTAGCATTATCATTTGCCGATCAGACCCAAAGGAAAAACCCTGTTATCAGTCCTGAGAGGGCAGGTTTCCTGAGTGAATCCTGGGTCCACTGGGTCTCGAGTGGCCTCTCTGAATGACAGCACGTAAGGGAGGATCTCGGCATTAAAGCTACTAACTTGATTTAGCTTTCAGTCCACCAGAGAGATCCATTAGCTCCAAGTGGACCAATCCTCCTCCCTTCATCAAAAGCATAGCCTCTCTCTCTCTCTCTTCTCTCTCTCTCTTTGTCTCTTCCACACACATTAATACAGAACACAAATACACAGGACACTTCTATTGTCTGTTGAATTTACCCCCCCCCCTCCCCTCCTTCCCCCCCAGACATAGATGAGTGTGAGAACCCTGCAGCCTGCAGCCAGACCTGCATCAACTACAAGGGAGACTTCAAGTGTGAGTGTTACGAGGGCTACGAGATGGACCCCGTCACCAAGACCTGCAAAGCCGAGGGTGAGTGAGGGAGCGAGAGACCAGGAACCCCGACCCTCGCAGAACCCCCGACCCCCCGCAGAACCCCGACCCTCGCAGAACCCCGACCCTCGCAGAACCCCGGTTCCCCACAGAAAACTTATGCAGCCAGTGGATGCGAGCTCTCCAAAAATAGTTTTTTGGAAGCACTTTTTGTCGAGGGGTCAATTATGTCTCCTCTCAGATAAATCCGTCGCTGAGCTGCCCTTAAGGATTAAAAGAAGGGGCCAATGTTATGTTTACACTTTTAAACAGCCATTTCCTAATTGGCAGGACTGAATGAGTCACGCTCGCACACAGAATTGCCCCTCAAGCCTGGCGACTGCTGGGATTTTATGACTCTCATTAAATTGTGTTAATATCATTTAGCATGGCTGTGTGTGTGAGTGTGTGTGTGTGTGTGTGTGGCGGTCTGTGTGAGCTTGAGGATTGTTTAGCTGTACTGGGGAGAAGCATTGCCGACTCAGATGTAAAAATTAAAAAAACGTTCCGGAGAGAAAAAAAAACTGCAGTAACAACTGTAGCCAAAGAGAGAGGGAGAGAAACTAAATTTTCTCTGAGGGGAAATGTTAGAATTGTGGTGGCAGGCTCCTGACAGAGTCTCAGCTTTGAGAAACATTGTCATTGTTTAGCCTGACGGGGATATAAGTTGTGGGATTCAGAGGGAGTCTGTGAAAGCAGCAGGGAATCAAAATAGCAGGTAATTGAACCAAACTTGGAACTTGGCTCCCAGAAGCCATTTCTACCTGCATGCAGAGATCCTGGAGAAGGCTGCAGACACTGAGAAGAATGCAGAGGTTGTGTTTGACAGCTGATGCAGAATGGCAACAGATAGATACAGAGAGATGGCCTCTGCCACCTAACCACCAGACAGCCTCCGCCACCTAACCACCAGACAGCCTCTGCCACCTAACCTCCAGACAGCCTCTGCCACCTAACCTCCAGACAGCCTCTGCCACCTAACCTCCAGACACAGCCTCTGCCACCTAACCTCCAGACAGCCTCTGCCACCTAACCACCAGACAATGGGAGTCAATTAGCCGGCTGGCCTCCCTTTCTGTTCAGGCTTGTTTACCCTCATCGGTAATGACTGTATCGGCTGTCTGTAGGTGTTTGTGTGGAGGTGATGGTGGGTGGAGGGGGAGTTCTGGCTGTGTGTGAGTCAATGACCTGTTAGCTCTGTCCCCCCCGATCCATATTTACCAGGGTGAGATAATAGACAGGTGTGAGGTAAACATCGCACCGACAGGCTGGTCGATGGAGAGGCTTTCCAGCCCTTTCGCATAGGAAATTACATCTGGTGCCCTCGTACGAGAAATTGGAATCCCCACCTGGTTGTGTTGCGGTATGCACGCTGTCCGGGGCTATCGACTGGGAGGAGCTGTAAACGGGCTGGTCATTTGGGAGCAGCGCACAGGACTCTCCGGGGCTTTCAGAGCAGCTGTGTTGCTTTGTCTTCTGCACCACAACCAACTGCATTCTAAACACAGGTCATACTGGAGGCTGTAATCTCACCCAATCTAAGCTTTGTGTGTCTCCTCCTCTCCTTCTCTATCCTCTCTCCTCTCCTCCTCCTCTCCTCTCTCCTCCTCTCTCCTCCTCTCCTCCTCTCTCCTCCTCTCCTCCTCACCTCCTCTCCTCCTCTCCTCCTCTCCTCCTCTCCTCCTCTCTCCCCCTCTCCCCTCTCCCCTCTCCTCCTCTCTCCTCTCCTCCAGGGAAGAGCCCCTACCTGCTGTTCACTAACCGTCACGAGATCTGCCGCGTGGACCTTGTAAAGAGGGACTACACCCAGGTGGTGCCCACCCAGAAGAACGTGGTGTCCCTGGACGTGGACGTGGCCAACCAGCGCATGTTCTGGTGCGACCGCTTCCACCGGAAGATCTACAGGTAGGCCCCGGACCCACGTGTTAGAAGCACTTCATGTTAGAACTGCCCCTGTAAAACAACGGCCCCAGTTAGAAGCACCCCAGAAGGACTGCCCCAGTGAAAAGCACCCCAGAAGGACTGCCCCAGTGAGAAGCACCCCAGAAGGACTTGCCCCAGTCAAGAACCCCCTCTAAAGAGGCTCTCTCCTGCCTTCACTGACCACGACACAGACACAGGCCCACGACACAGACACAGACACAGGCCCACGACACAGACACAGACACAGGCCCACGACACAGACACAGGCCCACGACACAGACACAGACACAGGCCCACGACACAGACACAGGCCCATGACACAGACACAGACACAGGCCCACGACACAGACACAGACACAGGCCCACGACACAGACACAGACACAGGCCCACGACACAGACACAGACACAGGCCCACGACACAGACACAGGCCCACGACACAGACACAGACACAGGCCCACGACACAGACACAGGCCCATGACACAGACACACGCCCACGACACAGACGCCCCGAGGCCACAGAAACTCTCTCCGGATTATAGAGGCCTGCTGTCTGTTGCCTGCTGTCTGTGCGCGTGGCAGGCATGTCTAAAACACCTGCCTTGCCCTCATGGTGATGTGTCACAGGGGATTCATACAGCATTTCAGGATTTCTGTCTCATCTAATTTCCGTCCGGTTTTTAATTGCTCATTGAATCGTGTCTGTTCTTATTGTCATTCTGTGTTATGTTTTACGATTCAAAATTGCACTGTACTGAAGCGCTTTGAGCGTGACAAAGGCATAAAATGGATTATTATTGTAATTATTATGACTAGTATTTGATGTGATTATGATGTCCTCTCCCGGCCAGCTCCCTGATCCAGGAGGCGAGTGACCCTGGCCAGGCAGGACACCCTGCTGGACTCCCTGGTGTCCCCGGAGGGCCTGGCCCTGGACTGGCTCCAGAACAACCTGTACTGGACCGACTCTGGGGACAAGAGCATCTCGGTGGCGTCGGCCGACGGCGCCAGGCGACGCGTCCTCGTCACCACGGAGCTGAGCGAGCCCAGAGCCATAGCCCTGGACCCCCATCACGGGTGAGGCGCTGTGGGGGTGTGTGTGTGGGTGTTAAAGTGTCTGGAATAGGTGTGTGTAAGGGTGTGTGTGTGTGTGTACCGTAGGTATGTGTGCATGTGTGTCCACAGAAGGTATGTGTGCTTGTGTGTGTTTGTTTGTGTGTGTGTGTGTGTGTGAGTGTGACCATTTGACCCCTTGCTGTTCTACGTATATGCCACTATATACTGTGTATAGCATAACCAACTGTCTGCTCTTGTCTCCCTGGTGTGTGTGTGTGTGTGTGTGGTGGGCAGGTTTATGTACTGGTCCGATTGGGGCAGCAGAGCCAGGATAGAGAAGGCTGGCATGAATGGGGTGGACAGACAGGTGCTGGTCTCTGACAACATCCAGTGGCCCAATGGCATCACCCTGGGTAAGGCCTGGTGATACTGCTTCACTGCTGTGCTAGCAACACTCTTCCATTCACGACCGTTATATAATTCAAACCCGGTTATGAATTCAACAGGCATTCACGCCCACACACTCACTCACTCACACACACACCAAACCCCTCCCATATCCACACACACACTCACACACGTTTTTGATTGATGCACGTGTGTGTGTGTGTGTGTCAGACGTGGCCAACAGACGTCTGTACTGGGTGGACTCCAAGCTGCACCTCATCTCCAGTGTGGACCTGAACGGAGCGTATCGCAGGACACACCTGTCCTCAGCTGAGAGCCTGGGACACCCCTACGCCCTGGCAGTGTTTGAGGTGAGTGTGTTAGGGGAGAGGGGAGAGGGGAGAGGGGAGAGGGGAGAGGAGAGGGAGAGGAGAGGAGAGAGGAGAGGAGAGGAGAGGAGAGGAGGCTGTTTTGTGTTTGAGTTGGACCCATAAACAATACAAGCCGGTCCCCTAAAACATCTTAAGCGTCCACCACTTTGAAGACAGAGTGAATCCCGGAGATAGGAGGTTCCGGTCTGAACACACCCACACACACACACACACACACACACACACACACATACACACTGCAGTCAGGCTGTTAAAGCTCTGCCACACTGGCTGGTACACAACAAGATTAAAGTTTCATTGCTGGCCAAGCCATATCACACACACTCAGGCAGGCTGTCTCCCGTTGGGGTGTGTTTGTGTGTTTGTGTGTATGTTAGTGTGTGTGTGTGTGTGTGTGTGTGGTATAAAGCTACCCATTGGTGTGTATGGGACTGTCAAAGCCAGCTGAGACATTATGTTAATAACTTGGGCTTATTCTTTTGAGGAAATACCTAAAAACAGACAAAAGAGAGACAGAGAGAGAGACAGAGACAGAGAGAGAGAGAGGACGAGAGAGAGAAAGACGGAGAGGATGAGAGAGAGAGAAGAGAGAGAGACAGAGACAGAGACAGAGACGGAGAGAGAGGAGAGAGAGAGAGAGAGAGAGGATGAGTAGAGAGAGAGAGAGACGGAGACGGAGACGGAGACGGAGACGGAGAGGGAGAGGGAGAGTGGAGAGGGAGAGTGGAGAGGGAGTGGGAGAGGGAGAGGTAGCGGGAGAGGGAGATGGGAGAGGGAGAGGGTAGAGGGAGAGGGAGAGGGAGAGGGAGAGGGAGAGGGAGAGGGAGAGGGAGAGGGAGAGGGAGAGGGAGAGGATAATAGCCCTAACAGGGTTGAGGTCTGGGACTGACTTTTTCACAGCTCAGTCCAACTACAAAGCTGCTAGCTTAATGGGATCCAACTCCCTGTCAGCCGACAAATACACTCTGGAGAGACGGCCATTACAGGGCAATTTTGTGCAAGTTTTCTCAAATGAAAATGCCAGTCCAGACCAGCGCTGCACGGCAGCGAAGAGGAGAAAAAGGAGGAAACAGTAGCAGCAGAGACAGACCTCAGATCAGAAAGGTAGAATTACAGACATCCACCCGCCATTCTCTGTAACCCCCTCCCTCCCTCCCTTAAATTCGGTCTCTCTGAGGAGGAGCTGTGAATCACACACCCGATTGTGTCGCGTCTCTGCGCTCCTTGGGGGATTACACAGTGGTTTCCACGGCAACCGCCGCTAAAACGACTCGGGTCCTCCATCTGTAGGATCTCGCGGTGCCGATAAGGAAGGAAACAAACAACAGGAGGCAAGAAATAAATATATAACCACAGGTCTGAAGTTGTGCTCTGTTCAGAGCTTCTCCCCCCCGCGGACTAGCTAGTCTGAGACTCTCGCTCGCTCACAAACATCACACAGACAAGTTGCAGGGGAAATAGAGAAAGAAGCACACTGAGGAATTGGGTGTAATTTCTGTACGGTGTCTGTCATTTCCTCTTCCTGTAAGCGTAGGAGTAAGTGTGCCACAGGTGTTTGAAAACAAACAAACCTGTACGGTTTCGGCTCACCTCTCTTTCTCCCTTTCCTCCTGCTCTCCTCCTCTCCCCCCCCTCTCCTCTCCTCCTCCTCCTTCGCTCCTCTCCCCCCCCTCTCCTCTCCTCCTCCTCCTTCGCTCCTCTCCCCCTCGCAGGACCGTATTTACTGGACAGACAGAGAGAGAGAGGCGGTTGTACAGCGCTAACAGGCTGACGGGTCAGGACATCAACACGCTGGCCGAGAACCTGAACGACCCCCACGGCATCGTGGTCTTCCACCAGCTCCGCCAGCCACAAGGTGTGTGTGTGTGTGTGTGTGTGTAGAGAGGATGTGTGTTTATGTACGCGAGTTCGAGTGTGTGTGTTTCCCAGCGTGAGCGTATGGTTTTTGTTCATATGTGTGTGTGTCTAAGCATTATGTGAGTGTGTGTGACAGTGTGACCTACTGTGTGTGTGAAAGTGTGACACTACTGTGTGTGTGTGACAGTGTGACACTACTGTGTGGGTGTGTGACAGTGTGACACTACTGTGTGTGTGTGTGACAGTGTGACACTATGTGTGTGTGTGACACTGTGTGTGTGTGTGACAGGGTGACACTACTGTGTGTGTGTGACAGTGTGACCCCTAGCTGTGTGTGACCTCTGGAGCTCCCCAGCTTCGTGTCGGAGCAGCACATGCATCAGTAACGAGGCTGGATAAGGAGATCAGAGCCTCACGACGTCCTTAACCTGATCGCCCTCGCTCACACGTGTCTCTGTGTCTTCCTGTGTGTGTGCGTCTGTGTGTTCCTGTGTGTGTCTGTGTGTTCCTGTGTGTGTCTGTGTGTGTGTGTGCGTCTTGATCCCTCCAGGCCCTGACAGCTGTAACCTGGGGGGCGTGGCTAACGGCGGCTGCGAGTACCTGTGTCTGAAGGCTCCCCAGATCACAGAACACTCGCCCAAGTACACGTGTGCATGCCCGGACGGCCAGGACCTGGGCCCCGACATGAGGGGCTGCGTGCCAGGTCAGCCTCTCCCTGCCGTCCCTAACAACCAGCCCTTTGGGCCAGCAGTGTACCTTACAGTCACTTGTATAGTAAATGTGTCTACTATGTACGAATGCAGAGCAGACACTATAGATTCATCTTCTCTCCTCTCAGGCGTCTACAACGCCACCACTCCCCCGACGATAAACGTGTCCGGCACCACAGCGACGGTTGCCAAGGACCCAGCGGCGGTGTCCCAGGCGGATGCCGTTCCCCACCTGACCCCGGCCCCCTCCAGTGCCCCGGAGCCACTGGCCCCCCTGGGGCCCCTCAGCCCCCGGCCTCGGGCCTCCAGCCCCCCGGCTGCAGCCTCCGTCGTCACCTCCACCCTGGCAGGACCTGGGAACAGCAACGTGCTGAAGGAGGACAGCAACCTCTCCCACCACTGTGAGTGTGTGTGTGTGTGTGTGTGTGTGTGTGTGTGTGTGTGTGTGGTGTGGATATGGGAGGGCGTTGGTGTGTGTGTGTGGGTGAGCCTGTGTGTGGGCGTGAATGCCTGTTGAATTAATAACCGGGTTGGATTATATAACGGTCGTGAATGGGAACAGTGTTGCTAGCACAGCAGTGAAGCAGTATCACGGGGCCATGAGACAATAGAGTTGTGGGGGTGGGGGGGGGGAGCTCTCACTTCCTCCTCTCTCCATCTCCTGCCAAAGACCCCTCGCTCCTCAGACTCACACACACACGCTCGAGTCATGTCACTAAACCCCCTAGCCTGCATCCATAATGGCGCCATTAAAGTGAGATATCTACACGGCGCCTCGTCACGCCTGGCTGTCCCTAACAAGGGTGGATGGATCACATGACGTCCCCCTCCGAACGGGCTGCCTCTAAACTGATGACGTGGGGATATTTTGTAGGTCAATCAGACAAGGGGATGCAGCGTGTGCTTGTGTGTGTGTTTTCCCGTGTGCGGCTGTGTGTGTGTGTGTCTGATACAGTTGAGAGCGGCGTGAGGTGACTTTGTACTGATGGAGGCTTTATGGAGATTATGCAGAGAGGGTCAGGGGCGAAGCCGAGCGAACTCAGCCAGAGGCTCGGCCATGTGGGAAGAAGACTTTGAGAAATGCTAAATGTCTAATCACTTTCCATACCGTCTTCTCTCTTTGTCTCTCCTCTCTCATTGATCTCTTTATCTCTCGGACCCTCCCTCTCTCTCTCTGACCCTCTCTCTCTCTCGGACCCTCTCTCTCTCTGACCCTCTCTCTCTCTCTCGACCCTCTCTCTCTGACCCTCTCTCTCTCTGACCCTCTCTCTCTCGACCCTCTCTCTCTCTGACCCTCTCTACTCTCTCTCGACCCTCTCTCTCTCTCGTGACCCTCTCTCTCTCTCTCTGACCCTCTCTCTCTCTGACCCTCTCTCTCTCTGACCCTCTCTCTCTCTGACCCTCTCTCTCTCTCGGACCCTCTCTCTCTCTGACCCTCTCTCTCTCTGACCCTCTCTCTCTCTGACCCTCTCTCTCTCTCGACCCTCCCTCTCTCTCTCTCGGACCCTCTCTCTCTCTGACCCTCTCTCTCTCTGACCCTCTCTCTCTCGACCCTCTCTCTCTCTGACCCTCTCTCTCTCTCGACCCTCTCTCTCTCTGACCCTCTCTCTCTCTGACCCTCTCTCTCTCTGACCCTCTCTCTCTCCGACCCTCTCTCTCTCTGACCCTCTCTCTCTCTGACCCTCTCTCTCTCTGACCCTCTCTCTCTCGACCCTCTCTCTCTCTCTGACCCTCTCTCTCTCTGACCCTCTCTCTCTCTGACCCTCTCTCTCTCTGACCCTCTCTCTCTCTGACCCTCTCTCTCTCTGACCCTCTCACCCAAACACTCACTCACACTACCATCCGCTTGTCTCCCCTGTAGCTGGCAGTGAGCATTTCCTCCTGGGAGAGAACCTGACAGTGGCTGTTCTGGGAGTGGTCATCCCCATAGGTAAGTCCAGTCCAGTCTGTCCCCTCTTTGTGCTTACCCCCACCCTCACCCCCACCCTCACCCGACCACAGCACCCCTCCCTCCACCCCCCCCAACAGTCCCCCAGGGCCTCCTACTCAGCCAACACCTCCTCCCTACTCTCCGCGATCCCCCCCCCTGCCCTCCCCATCCACAGAGCCAGCAGATGGCCTTGCCTGGAGACAGGGCCACTCTGGACTCATCTGCGCCCATATCTGACACTCTGCCACCACGCATCCCCATCCCACTGTGTTGTGTTGGCTGCATCTGGAGCCAGCAGGAGCCCCGGGCTCCTCTTGAAGAGCCCAGGCCTGGTCTGGTCTGGCGTAGGTATCCGAGACACGCTGGCTTTCCCCCTGAAGCCACGGTCAGATCCACTCCGGAGCTGGAGGACAACCAGGGCACACAGGTAGCTGGGGGGCTGAGGGGACGAGGGTGAGGGGGGGACGGACTTGAGGACGCTCAGACCAAGGTGAAGCAGATAATGGAATGAGCTCAAGATTTTAACGATGTACCAGCTAGCTGACTAGCGCCGCCCCCTCCCTCCTCCAGTAGGTATCATTCGACACCAACAGGACAGGCTATGCCCTTATAAGGGCATCAGGGCCCCTCTTCTCCCCATAGCAGGGATATTGTTGTCATGGTATCAGAGCGGTAGGTTTCAGATCAGTAGCTGTGGCTGTGGCCGAGCAATAAGGAAGTGACCTCGCTCTTCTCATCCTCTGAATGCAGAGCAGGTGCGGCTCATTAATTCCAGCATGGAGCTAATCCTGATTAAACTCCCGCAGCTGATAGCTGAAGTGTGTGGAAGTCTCGCTGTCCGGCGCGCAGGGCTTGTTTCACGCATGCCATTACTGTAATAGAGGCACCGCGCGCGGAGAAGGGGGTTTCAAGTTCTGTGTTCGCCCGCGAGCGAGGCGAAAGTGCTTTAATTCAAGGCAACCTTACACACAACAACGCTCAGCCCCCCCCTTCTCCCCCCCCATACCCCCTCTACTCTCTCCCTCGCATGTCTGCTCCCCCCCTCTCTCTGTTTCTGTCATCTCCATGGTTCTCGCTCGCATCCGTTAACGCCCCCGCCCTGTCCCCTGTCCCTGCCGCTGTGTGTTAAACGCATGCAGTCCCTATCGTTGCCACAGTGGTGTTCGGCCTGGTCTGCAGCGGCGTCTACCTGGTGTGGCGCAACTGGCGACGCAACTCCACCAAGAGCATGAACTTCGACAACCCCGTGTACCGCAAGACCACGGGCGAGGGCGAGGAGGACGAGATCCACATCGGACGGACGGACGGCGTGGGGGGCCACCACGCGCACCATCACCCGTACCCCCCCGGGGTGGGGGTGGGAGTGGTGGGCGGCGGAGGGAGCACCTGCCCGCAGTTCATCGCCCTGCCACTGGGGGGCAGCATGCCGGACCCGGGGACTCACTGGTACACTGAGCAGCCCATGCTCTCCAGTGCTGCCAAGTGACCCATGGGAGACTGGGGGGTTGGTGGGGGGGCGGGGGTGGGGGTGGGAGTGTCATAGACAAGATGGCCGCCCCTTGGGAAGATGGCCGCCTGCTGTAGGCACACGCACACACAGAGAGGTCGGGGGGCTGCCTCCGGCCGAGTCTGGAGGAGGGCCAGACGTATCACCACATCGAGCCGTTCAGGTCCATGCTTGACAGTTCCTGCGTCATGGCCCCATGCTTTATGGGAGTTGCAGTTCACTCTCGTCCTGACTCTTTTTCTCTGAAACTCTTTAGTATCGATTTATCTTAGTGGAGTTTCTCTTATCTTCCCCCCTTTGACACTGTGCAGGAGAGGAGGAGATACTGTACCAGCTCTGCTCCATATCTGTTTTGATCCGTTACATAAGGGCAAGATATAACTATCTGTCTCACGTCTCAGGACGGGGCGTGGGGGGGTGAAATTGGGTTTGTCCTTGAGGTTTTAAATTTAGTCTCCTCGCTATCCCTGAAGGACTTCGTTCCTCTCTGGGGGGTTGTTTTAGGAAGGAGAACTAGGGCAGCACCTTGGTCATTGGTGGGACAATCTGAATAGGTTCACCTGACTGTGAGCCACAGAGATGGAAGATGTCGTTCGGGAGGGGGAGCTGAGTGGTATTCTGGAGCGTAGGGGTGGGGGGGGGATGTATGGTTCAGACTGTGGTGCTTTTTATTATTGAACATGGTGGGGTGAAGGGAGTGGAAATTGCTGGCTCGTTCCCAGGAGCTGTGGGCGGGAGGCTGTCTGTGAGGATGTCTCGCTGCTGGAGGGAGCGCTGGAGAGCCGTATCTGCAGAGGTGATTCATCTTCAGCCACTCAACTCTGCTGTTTGGTGATTTGGGGGGGGAGAGGGAGAGGGGGGAGGCTGCGGGCTGTGTGGTTGGTGGATTTGTCATCTGTATTTTGGGTGATTTTCTTCCCCCACCATCTGCTTTCCTCATCAGCAAACACATACACATACACAACAACATTCACGCACACCCACACAGTACACACACGTGCAGACAGAGTATACACAGTCTACACACACACACACACACAGTCTACACACACACACAGTATACACACACAGTATACACCCACACACACACAGTATACACACACACACACACACACTGACCCTCTGCTCCCATACTGAGCATCCCATCCTCATGAGAACACAAACAGAAAAGCAACACCAACATGCAGAATCACTCGCCCTCTGACCCACCCACACTGCCTCCCACCCTGACAGCCTCCACGCAGGCTAGCCTCCCACCCTGACAGCCTCCACGCAGGCTAGCCTCCCCACCCTGACAGCCTCCATGCAGGCTAGCCTCCCCACCCTGACAGCCTCCATGCAGGCTAGCCTCCCCACCCTGACAGCCTCCACGCAGGCTAGCCTCCCCACCCTGACAGCCTCCACGCAGGCTAGCCTCCCCACCCTGACAGCCTCCATGCAGGCTAGCCTCCCCACCCTGACAGCCTCCACGCAGGCTAGCCTCCCACCCTGACAGCCTCCACGCAGGCTAGCCTCCCCACCCTGACAGCCTCCACGCAGGCTAGCCTCCCCACCCTGACAGCCTCCAGGCAGGCTAGCCTCCCTACCCAGACAGCCTCCATGCAGGCTAGCCTCCCCAGCCTGACAGCCTCCATGCAGGCTAGCCTCCCCACCCAGACAGCCTCCATGCAGGCTAGCCTCCCCACCCTGACAGCCTCCAGGCACCTCCTCCTCAGCCCTGTGTCTGAGGGGTGAAGGCTGACTGAAGCAGGCCTGTCGTGTGTCCCGGTCTCAGGGGAGAGGGAGCCGTGACGCGTCTGAGCCAGGTCAGATCCTCCTGTCTCCCAACACGGGCCTGTCTTTTGTCCACTCGCCTTTTGTCCAGTCATGAACACCGTCCCTCTGCTTGGGAAATAGAATTCCTGGTAAGATGGGATGAAATAGGATTTTGGTGACCCAAGGGAGCTCTGGGTGTGTGTGTGCGTTTGGGTGTGTGTGTGTGTGTGTGTGTGTGTGTTCATGCATGTCCGTGTTTGTATTCATCCCTCAGCCATATTGGAAACAGTTTATACGCTCTCCGCTGCACAGCCCTCTCAGAATGCCTTCTGTTCCGTTGTGATTTACATGGGAGAGCGACTGGAGTGAGTGTTTGTGTGTTTGTGTGTGTGTGTGTTTGTCAGACAGAATGCACGGGATCACGTTTGAGACCGGAGAAGCTTCGAGGGTGCTTTTTCAATCATTGATTTGTAATGTTTTCATATTGCAAAAAGTTTTGATAATGTATTATACAATTATGTAAAAGAGAAGCTGTACATAAGATTTTAGATAACTTAAAAGTGTTGACAGTATATTAATTTATTTGTATAAAAGAGCACTGCACTCCCCGATTGTAAGAAATATAAATTATCCACCAAAGTGTTTTGTGATGTTCTTGACGTGCTTCATTTGATATTCCATTTCTGTAGAATCTTCATTAATTTTCTTATTGAATACGTAAAACAATGTGTTTTCCCTCAATGACCTCATTCCAGATTATGTTTGTTGATTGCTTTGCAACATTTCCATTTGAAGTAATGGAACAATAACTCAAATGATTACATCATTTTCAGTGTTTATCGGAACACTTTCGGAATTCGTTTTTGTGTGCCTTTGTTTAGTTTTGTTTTTGTTATTTTTATATTATGTTTAGATTTAGTCAAACAACACTCCTGTACATGCAAAAACAAAAATGTGTAATGAATGCCAAACAGGTCCCACCTTTTTATTTAACTGCGTTGTTCTTTGGAATATCTCTATATATTGATATATAAAATTTGACTGAAAAATCTCTCGGTGGTTTGTGTCTTCTATATAATTGCTCCTCCGAGCAGTTATTTATTAAGTGGCGAAACCATGGCAAACCCTTAGGTGTGTGCACTATCACATTAGGACGGGCTGACGGAACTGTAGCTCTCATGGCAGGAGACAGGACACAACGGAAAGATATTTGAGTGAATTCAGTCAATTATCATAACTCCATTTCCACATTGGAAAAGGAAATTACAAAGTAGATATTTTTTACAAACCCATTTTTAGCTTCAGGACCGGGGCCAAAGATGAAGTCTACTCAGATGGTGACCTGTCAATGGGCAATAATGTCCGCAAAAATGACCCCAAAACGTCCAGAATTCTTATTATGGAAACTCAAAATCTACTGTAGCTATTTTGACTTAAAAGGCAATTAAATTCCTACAATATCAGACAATATTATGACATAAATTATGCATGTTGAAGTAAATAACATAAAGACAAAGGGAATTTCACAAGTTCTGCTATGGTTACTATGGTTACCCTGTCATAAAAACTATGAAAAAAGATGTGTGACTATCTCGGGTTTTGATTGATCCCCCAAAAAAATCTGTCACAAGACCCCCAAACATGACACAACTTGAGTTCCATCCAATATGGACAAATCCCCCTGACCAGCATCCTCTCATCCTCTCATCCACACAGACAGGTCCTCATTCGCTCATAAAGACACAGACGTTCTAGAATCCACAACAGACGTCTGAGGTTGACACCTGCAATGCATTAGTTAGGGAAATTGAGGGTGGTGTGTATGCTAGACACGCATACTGTATTGCACAGTGTACTTGACATTTGTTCTTGAACAGTTCTACTACATTGTCGGGGTTTATTAGACATAGTATAACAGTGTATCGTATAGTAGTATTTATATGTCTCAGACTATATGAGTGATCTAGAGTGCGATACTGTGATAGGATTTTGTGCTGAGTCCTTCATCACTCTCTTTCCATCTGTAGTTCTATAGGAGGGGTGGGGGAGTGTGTGTGTGTGGGGTTGTGTGTGGGGGGGTGGATGTGTGTGGAGGGGGGTGGTTGTGTGTGTGTGGTGTGTGTGTGTGTGTGTGTGTGGGGGAGGGGGGGGTGGCCAGCAGCAGGCGGCAGTAGCCAGGGGGGGGAGACCCCAGGGGGAAATGCGTGGCTTTGGAGATAAAGCCCAGCCTCTGGTCACCTGGTCCCTCTCGTCTTATCTCCTACACTGCCTCTTACATCAGAGAGCAGGAAGCAGCCTGGCCCCTCACACACACACACACACATCCAAACACTCACTCACCCTCACACACTCTCGGATCAGGATGGAAACGCTGCTAAAACTACAGATTTATTATGGCTGACTGAGGCCTTGTGCTTCACAGCCCAGGAGAAGAGCAGGTGAATCTGGATGTGTGGAAGTGCTCGTCTGTGATGGATCCTATCGAGGAGAGCGCTAATATATGTATGGCTTACTACAGAGGGATTATATCTAATCCTAGACAAAGTGCTGCCAGAAATCAGTGATATCAAACACTGGCAGTCAAGTTTTCAATCTAGGCCCGTCATTTTAGAGCAGTGGACAAGCACTGCCATCTATTGGTTATACTTATAGCTCTACATGTACTGTTGGCAGAAAGCTCCCAGGGGTCAACATTCAGACATGGTCATTTAGGTCAGATGCCCCTCTTCACCTTCGTTGATTTTATTAAAAATACTGAGCGATGAGCTGAGACGTTCACTGACAGGCTCTGCGGGAGAAGACAAGCCACGGAAGTGTCCCTCTTGTTTTTGGCATGCAACATTTGATACGTATGACAAGTTCAGAAAAGCACACGATCAGGACACGGAGACGAGCTGCGATGACAGCATCCTGTTAAACATTTTTAACATCATATTTAACATCAGTTTGTAGAATGACATTCACCCACTGTGTATAAAGCGACCAGACCCACGCTGCTTTTCAAACATGCAGCATCGACACACACACTCTTCGAGTATTTGCACCTCAGAAATACAACGCGACATCATTGACGAAATGCGACTGTGAAGGGCTGGGCTGACAGCATTGATCCTTGCGATCAATTCAGTGATCCATCCAGCTACAGTCCCAGTCCCACACATCCATAACGTCTACACGAGCACTTTATGTTTGAATCTACACTTAAAAGCTCCCAAGTATGTCTGAAGCCCTCAGCATGATTTACTGTCCAACAATGAATGTCCAAACAGGAAATGTATTGTTGTACGCTAGAAGAAGGCTATGGATTCGAGATGTCAAGGACACTGTTTGGTCTGTTCCCTGGGTCTCTAGCGAAACGTAGATGTGTGTGTGGTGTGTGTGTGTGTTGTGGTGTGTGTGTATCAGAGTCCCCTGGCCTTGGCGTGGGCTTGCAGCAGAGCGGCCGTGTCGCCGTGGGAACCCTGCAGGGCGATGGAGAGAGCAGAGCGCCCCCGCTGGAGAAGGAGAGAAACACACAGACTGATGTTGGGTGTACACTCAAATGAAGAATGGCTATAGTATAAAACTCTGCTCCAAGTCCTGCTTCACCCAGGCATTTGACGGTGACACAAGTTACCCCTGAATAAAGCTGTACGGTGAAAAAGCATGACAAAAAAGGGAAAAAAGCATGATGGCCTTTGTCGAGTGGCCAGGGCATGATTTAATTAGTCTGCAGCGTTGGCACTCGTCAAGGCAGGAGGCCCTCAACAGAAGCAGTCATGCTCTTATCCTCCACTATTCTATAGGCAGATTTGACAGAGTAAAGGATTTGCATCCTTCTCTCCCCCCCCCTGTGCCTGCCTCCTCAGCAGAGATAAGACTGTGTTAGCGGATTAGCCCAGCAGAGCTCTGTCAGGTTTCTACTACAATGGGTCGGATTAATCCTCGGAGGAGAAAGCTCCATTCTGGCCTCCCCGAGACTTCAGTCAAAGACCTAAGCTGCTCTTTCAGTCGAAACACTAATAACTGGAGAGAGAAGAAAGAAACCTGACAGTGTGTTACTGTAACATCAAGTCTGTTCAGTAGTACCGTAACTTGCTGTTGAAACGTCCGATTCCAATCCCCTCAAAGGTGTACTTTCACTCGTTTTCCACTAGGTGGGGTATGAGGATATCATTTACGTCGGGGGACTTGAACCTTGACCGGAACAGCCTCTAGTTTCAGCTGTGGGTGGCTGTGCGTGCTAACCCCCTGTGTGTAGTCTACGTGTGTGGTCTGCAGTTCCTACCCGGTCTGTGAGACTGACGTCGCAGTGGGCGCGGTCCAGCAGCAGCCGTGCGATGTGCGTGTGTCCCCGCTCGCTGGCGCACATCAGCGCCGTGGCGCCCTGGCGGTCCTGGACGTTAACGTCGGCCCCGCAGCTCAGCAGCAGGCGCACCATCACCACGCGGCCGTGTCGCACCGCCAGAAACAGCGCGCTCTGACCCACCTAGTCACACGCATAGAGAAGGGGCAAGGCTTTATTTCTGGGGGTTACGTGGTGGCTCGAAGGTGTCGAGTCGTGCGGCGGAGCCGTGTGAGGAACCTGGCTGGAGCGGGCGTTGACGTCGGCCGTCTCCATCAGCCGGTGGACCACCTCCAAGTCGGCGGGGCTGTCGGGGGCCGTCAGAGAGGCCAGCATCACCGCTGTGTAGCCCGCCTTGTTCTGGAGGTTCACCTCACACACTCCTGTGAGGAGATGCCACACACACACATCCATGGTTGATGAGGATCAACTACTGTATTCCTTATCCAGCGTACTGCAAACAAATAGCACCTCTGCTTTTTTAGTCAAACCCACACACTATTGTCTCCCCATATTCACCTGTGTCCAGTAGCAGGCTGACGATGCTGTAGTTGGAGTGGGACACGCTGTAGTGAAGGGCGGTGTTGCTGTTGTCGTCAGCCAGGTTCACCAGGAAGGGCAACAGAGAAGGTGTGGTGGTCTTCACTTCCCTCAGGTTCAGAGCCACCCTCGTGACTGAAGAGTCCTCCTCAGCCGCCACCTTGAACCAGTTCTGGAACAGCACCACAAGTGCCTGTCTCTGGAAGATAGAAAGTGTCCTTTTAAAAAAAACGAGGTGTGATTTGGATGCTATAGAAAGCCTCAGTGAGCGACAGTTCCCCTTAGGACTAGAACGTTCTTCCAGTTGTCGTGCGTACCATCTCGTTATTGGGGTTGTCCATGTTGTCCATGTGGTCTTTCAGGAACTGACAGGCACCCATAAACTCCCCGCTGACACTGTCTCTATGGGGACAAGTTCAATCCCGTGAGAGTAAAATCTACAAAAAACTAACGTTTACTGACTGAAACTGAGCTAAAAAAAAGGAAAATGCTAATGACGTTTGTGGCCTGATTCC
Source organism: Mallotus villosus (assembly GCA_903064625.1). Taxonomy (NCBI): domain Eukaryota; kingdom Metazoa; phylum Chordata; class Actinopteri; order Osmeriformes; family Salangidae; genus Mallotus; species Mallotus villosus. The sequence goes on from CAEFZP010000725.1 coordinate 56,733, forward strand.
CTTACATGCCTGGAGGTTGTCCAGGGGCAGGGTCAGAGCATGACCCCGTCCTCATCTCCTCCCCTGGGTCTGCTGTGTCCGTCCTGGAGGGTTTCTCTGGAGGACCGGCGTCCACAGCCACGCTTCCCGCCGTCCTCTCTGGATCCACCCCTCCAACTGACAGCGCCTCAGGCTCCGCTCCCCCCACCGGCCCCTCTCCCCCCACGTCCGGTGTGCTGTCCTCAGGGCCAGCTTGTGTCGGACTACCATCCCCCTGGCCACCTCGGCTGCTTTCCCTCTCACAGTCCCCAGTAGTCGACTCCTCGCTCCAGTTGGTTACACATCTAAACACAGAAACAATGAGGCTCTCTCGAAGGACATTGGTGGAAACATTGCATCCATTCTCCCATAAGGACCATTTGTTTATCTTTTCCCCAGCCACTAGCAATACTACTGTGGCATACTGCAGAGGGAGGTTTTATGGTAAACCACAGACAGGTTAGCAAGTTAATAAACCAGAGATGTTTACTAACCCCTCGTTCTCAGCAGCGAAGTGCAGGTTCTTGGACGTTCTGGAACCTCCGTTCCTCTTCATGATGGATTTGGGGGCTGCCATGTGGAGACAGATAGTGGAGACATATATTTAACCAGACAGCTACAGCGGTTAAACTGTATTGTGGGAGAACACACTTGAACAGCACAATTCTACGTCACACGATCCAACTGTTTGCTGTGAACGCATGAAACAACAAATAAACTACTTTGTGACCCATAAATAGCTCGATCATGGGAAATGTGTTAGTTAGTCTTTGAATGCACTGGGGAGGGATAGCTTCAACGATTCAGAATTGTTCTTGTTAGCTTTGTAATTATGATGAAAGGCCCCTATTCTAGCGAGAGTTAAGGGAAGTTGTGGTTTGGGTTTGAGTCTCCTAGGGGCTGAGTCAGGACATTCCATCAGGGAAAGAAGAACATTTCCCCCATGAAATACAAACGGCGAGGAGGAGTCATCAATAAAAACCTATCAAGCCAAACCAACTACAACCATCAATTTACACTGAATAGTAAATTGTGGGTCTCCATTTGGCCGAGGATAATCGAAAAAGATGTGGTTTCTGTTACACGGTAATGGAATCTGTGTGCAATGACTTCTTCGGCATTGACGTACAAATCCGTTTTTTATCCGTCTGTTTTAGAGTAGCCCCTAGCTATGAGAGAAATGTGCTGATAACAGCACAACTGGACTTCAATAACATTCATAGATGGGTTAGATTACTATATTGAAATTCTAATGAGGAGTGCGAAGGACAGCAAAAGTCTGTTTTGCTTGAGCCAAGGAATAGTTTCCTAGAAGAGAGTGTACTGCACCTCCATGTTGCGAGGCTTCCCCCTCACGGTGTCCGGGGGAGTAGGAGGACGAGAGCGTGTGGATCAGTCCCATCATCTCCTGCTGGAGCGAGGTGACCTTGGGGTCGGGGTGTTCCGGGGTCTCGCCTCTCTCTGGTTCTCCCCCCGCCCCGCACAGGAGCGCCCACTGCTGTTCCAGGAGATGCTGGATCCTGCTCACGTGGAAGGCCGCCTCCCCGGGGTCCGGGCCCCCTTGTGGGGCCTCCTCTGGCCGCTCGGTCGCCTGGACTTCCATGGACCTTCGGTTGGCTGAAGCCACGCCGTTGTGTTTCTCCTCTCCATCTTTACGGGTCGGTCGAATCGGCGGAGGGCGGGGCTTCTTCGTTCAACCCACCTGAGGTGGACGGGCCGCGGTCCAGCGATGCTCCGGAGGTTGGTCCTCCCGTGGAGCTCTCCTCCCCCTCCTGGTCCACGGCCACCCTCTCGGCCCGGACCCACGTCCCCGGTGTTCCGGGTCAGCTGCTCCAGCCGGTCCTCCTTCCTGCTCCTCTCCTCCATCTGCTCCCTCAGCAGCGCCCTGGCCCCCTGGAGCTCCAGGCTGCTCTCGTGGAGCTTCTGCTCCAGCGCCGCCACCTTGGCCTGCAGAGAGGTCACCGTCAGCAGCTCGTCCAGGTCCGTGCTGGTCCTCCACTCGTGGCTGGGGTTCCCGTCCCCCTCCGCCGTGTCGTGGCCGCGGGGGGGGAACGCGAGGCTCTGACTGTCCGCTCGGGGTCTTTTGAGGTCCGAGGTGGCGTGGGGGGGGTCTTTGGCGCCGTTGGCGGAGGTTCGGGGCCCGGGGCAGGGGGGCCAGGCCCAGGCGGAGCCTCTCTCTCTCCTCCTGGAGGATGCAGATCTGAGCGCGGAGCTCTGGGGACGACCCTGACCTCCAGCTCCAGCTCGCCCACGCGCTCCAGGGCCTCGCTGAGGCGCCGCAGCGTCCCAGAGAAGTCCTGACCCGGCGGGCCGCCGTCCGAGGAGCGCTCCGGGCAGTAGAAGACGTCTTCGGAGGACGTGTCCCTCCCTCCCAGGTGGTCCCGGGAGCTCTGCAGACTGCCCGGGTCCTCCGTGGACTCGGAGAACTTCCTCAGGTGCACGGTGAGAGGCAGGCTGGAGGCTCGGAGGAGGTGAGGCCGGATGTGCTCCCCCAGAGACTGCTCATCGAAGGCCCTGATGCTAGCCTCCATTTCGGCCCGAGATCTGAACCCTCCCGGAGAGGCCAGCGACCTTCCGTCAAAGGTGCAGGATCCATAGCCGTGCTGGGCCCTCCAGGAGCCGAGACCTGGGGGCCAGAGCCCCAGTGGAGCCCCAGGGGCTGGGCCGGTAGCCGTTCCCAGAGAGGCTGAGGTACCGGGGCAGAGTACTCGACCTAGGGCCCCTGCTCCGCCGCTGGATGTGGACTCTCTTGATGGTGTTGCCCTTTTCAATGTCATCCACATACTTGAGGAAGTCCAGGTCCAGACGGAAGCCATACGGTGTCTCGACGGAGTACGGTGGTTTCCCCTTCAGCCCATTCTCTGCACCTGTAGAGGATAAGCCATTTCCTATGGAAACATCAGGGTTTAAGTAGTAGCTTCTGCTCACACGGAATATGGTCATTGTTAAGATATGTAAAGGCAAATGTATGTAAAGAAATATACAATATATGTAAATGCAAAAATTGAACAATGTTGTTGTCTCAGAGAGACCTTTACCATTTGGTTTGTCCATCATTTACAGCTTTCAGTCGTTAGCGGTGTTTGTTGTCACATGATCTGGTTATGACTACCTGCTATCTGTGGAGACAATAGAGAGAGATGCCTTGAAATCACTGGTCATGCACTAGGCTGGACTATAAAATCAGGAAGTGGTCATTAAGGACGTTTCTGTGAACGATCTAAACATCATTTCTGTGTTAAGGCCTCAGTGTGGTTGTGGTGTTGGTATGAATATGAACTTGTGGCTCAACCCTGGTATTTTCAAATGATGATTCCCTTCTTATAATGAGGGGACCACTAATTAACTTGACAGTCACATTCACCCAAGCCACCCAATTTTCCATCACTGCCTGTCTCTTTCTCTCTCTCTCTTCTCTCTCTCTCTCTCTCTCTCTCTCTCTCTCTGTCTCGGTTTCCTTCTCTCTCTCTCCATCTCCCTCTCTTCCAAGCACACTCTTCCTTTCATCCTTCCTTCCCAGAGTCCTCCAGGCCAGCGGGGCCCAGCGGGCCGCCCTGATGTCCTCTTGATTATAGCCCTGCCGTCCGTACAGAGACCTGAAAATAACTCCCAGACTGTTGGGACCAGTCACCATGGCCCTGTGGAACCAAACACACTCCTACATACGGGAATACAGGCGACCATTGTTCCAACTCTCTCAGTCTGTCTCTCTCTGCCTCCCACGGCCACTCTCGTAAAAAGTCCCTCAGGTCTTTTCTAGGCCTCTTCCTCTCACTTCTCTCCTCGCAACCTTTCCACCCTGCTTTTACCCTCCAACCCTCTTCTCTCGTTTCCGCGTGTCCCTCCGCCCCGTTCTCTCCGTTCCTGACCACTGGGCTCGGTGGCGGTCTCCCGTCCTTTGGAAAACACTGCAGGCCCACAGCCACAGCCCCAAACAATGTCAGCTATGCAGTCAACAGACAAACACCAGCTAACAGCCAGGCTGGGAATGAGGCCACTCTCACACACTGATATGAGCAGCAGCAGGCGCGTTCGCTAACCGTTTACACCGAGGCACCGTAACATACACGCACGCATACTGTACACGGTTACCTTGAACACCGCGTGCCGCGCATACGACCACGCAGAACTCTCCCCCGTATATATACACGCAGTACTTAGAATACCAAGGATGTGTTGCTGGATGGTATGCACAAACATACTGTACTGTAGTATTGTATGTAGGACTGTGAATTCGTACAGTATACATCCTCACATGTACTCCTGAAACACTCTCCTCCAGCCATGTGCTTCCTCTCTCTCGTCAGTCAGCCAAACAGAAAAGCCCGCTCGGGGCCATTGTTCTGCTTTTTTTTCTCGGGAAATTGAAAGGAGTCTCTCAGCACCTGTCCTGGCTAAGCCTAGCCAGCAGGCCTGAGATGGGCAGCAAAGCCAGGGACACTTGTGTTCGCTCTGGTTACAGTGAGTGTAGCAGCAGCACTGCCTTGAGAAGACAAATAAACAGTGACGCCTTGGAGAAATGTATATCATCCTAATTTGTCTGAGTTCTATAGCCTTCCAGGCTTAGTTTCCTATCCTGCATTGTCCTTTAGCTTTGCCCGGACTGTACAGTTGAATGTTCTTTCTCGTGAAAGTAATTAGCAATACAACAGCAGCTGCTGCTGTTGGGAGTTTCAACCAATCCCCGGCCTCGCCATAAGGCAGGCAGGGAGTGCTAAGAGATTGCTTAATCACTCCTCAGCTTGACCGCTGTGGAATGGCTCAGTCTATACGATTTAACATTACTGTCGTGTGATGTCAGCGAAGTATATTAAGGCAAGCTCCTCTCAAACACACACACACACACACACACACACACACACACAGAAATACATGAATACTCCACAGTCCCACCACAAGGTAAACTATGTAGCACAACACAAACTGTGTTGACTATTCAGTGCCAAACTCCCGAAACTCTCATGGCACAGGTTAGAACGGTCACCGCCTGGAGCAGAGACATGGTACACTCAGTTTCCCTGAATAGACCCCAGTCTAACACCAAGCGCCACTACTTCTAAGCACTTTCCTTTCATTCCATTCAAATGTTCTGCTGTTTCCAACATCAAAGCTCCTGTCTGATCCACCTTAAATCCTGGGCATATTTTTCAAAGATCTTGCCTGCTTGGTAAAAAAAGAATCCCTTTTTCCAACATGCATTTTCCCTTCATCCTGGGGCCTCTGACTCCTCCCGCTTCTGCCCACCACCCGGGTCTGTGGAGAAACGTCCCCCCCCCCTCACACAACCTCACTCCCACAGCGCATCATTGTAAACCTTGCAATCAAAACATCTCCATCCACAGCCTTTTCTTTTTTTCTCTGAAAAACCACAAATCTAATTTCAACTTCTGACCCTGTTGAAGCAGCCTCCTCCCTGGGAAGCTATGTCAAAACACCGGAAGGTTCTGATGGAGAAGGCTATCCCACTGAAGATGGAGGGGCAGATCTGTAACCAGCACACACACTCCCTGTTTCCATGTATGAGTCAATATAGGTGCAGTGTTGATGCCATGGATACGAGTGTTACAGAGTTAGGGCTTTGGAATAGGGACAGATGCCTTAGTCAGTCAAACCTTCGTCCACCTGTTCTCTCTCCAAATGGCTAGTGGGTCAGACCAGTCTGATCGGCATCATCTAGCTTCTGTACAAAGTAGTAAGATGACCTTTCGGTCTCATTTATTTTCATTCCTCCTCCTCCACTCTCTCTCCCTCTCTCTCTCCGTCTCGGTGTGTGTTCTGTTCTCAGAAAACCCCCCCGAATATTGTGCTCCTCCGCTTTGGCCAGTCAGACTGTGTGGTTTTTCCAGCACATAACTCCATTCCTTGTCTTCTGGCCGGGGCTGGTTTTCAGTACCGAAGCCAGCTCCCCCCAACCCCACCACTGTCATATTCTGCCTCAATCGCTTGTTTTCACATGTTGACCAATCAGTCGGGCTCCCTCTGGTTCTGCAGGGTTCTCTCTGTGTTCTGTGTGTTCTCTGTCCAGGGAACGACAAGTGCTCTGATCACCCTGGATACTTTTCAGCACGTTCTGTATAGAGCAAGGTCACATTGGTGGCCCATGATGGCTCACTGTCAGTGTACAGGACCAGGAGCAAGGCCAAAACCCCAAAGCATAGTCTGAAACAGCTGCCAAGGACTTCACACACAGAACACAGCATGGCCACGGCTTGGCTAAAATAGAACGCGCGTGTGTGTGTTGTCTGTGCGAGAAAGAGATAGGGTGAGCGTGACTGTCAAGATTACAGATGTGATTGATGTACGATTTTGAAAAGGTAATTACATTTATCTTGATGGATTAAAAATGTCTTCCTGCTCCCATTAGTCTGGCAACCCGCCATCTAATCGTGTATCAGCACCAGCCCACAACATCTGAGTCCTCTCAGCCTTCAGTGAGCAGCCCTTTCAAGTCGTTAAATCCTCACTAAAAACCCTCCCTACCTGGAGAGTACAGTAATATCAACGGAGTATTCCTACGATAACATCCACAGATCCCTACCGTTAATATGAGTCCTTGGTTGGTATCTCCTCCGCCTGGTCCTGGGGGGAGAGGGAGTCCCTGAGCTGACTGGTCTCTCCTAGTACCTGCTCCGCCTGTCTGTCTCCTGCTGGGGGGTATCGTCAGTGAGACGAGGGTGCCTCTTCCCTGGATGCCAGTGTAGAATCCTCTCATAACACACGTTGTGTTGTTGCCTGTAAAGAGCAGGGACGGGGAGGGGTTTGTGGACACGCCCCCACCTCCTCCTGCCCAGTGACGTGGCCAGTGGGTGCCCACAGACAGCAGCCACACCCCTGTTTTTCGACGCTGTCCAATGGGAGTACGGAGGGGGAGTGTCGCTTGTCAGAGCTGTGGACAGTCGCTCACCCGAGAGCCCTGCTCACTGTGGGAGCGTTTTCAGAAGGAACCCCCCTGCAAGTGTGTGAGGGCACGGTAGAGGAGGTTAACTATGTGCCCCCCACACACGCACACACACCGAAACTTTACCCCATGTTATGCGCTGTCTGACTGTCCACTATAATCAAGGAAATAGCAAGGAGGGCAGAGAGCGGAGTCTATGCCCAGGGGTCAACGCTCTCAGGACATGCCTCTCATTCCTCATGGATCCCCTTTCCCCAGTACCTTCCTCTTCCTGCTCTCAGAGCCACAGTCCTCTCCTTGTCGAGGGGAGATTCTGCCAGGGACAGTCGGACGCACACAGCTCCAGCTCCTCGAGTCAGCGGGGTCCCTTTCCTACGAGAGTCAGTCCGTCCCTGTTTTCCTGAGCTAGCGGACGACAGGGTAATGAGGATTCATGGAGGTTGGAGCGTGTGCGGTGGGAAGGGGGTGTCACAAGCCAAGAGAAAGACTCCAGTATATTATTACTATTATTACCTATATTTTAGTGCGTTTATATGACCAGGAAAGCACACCTACTGTACCCAGTTGATGTACTCTGGTGGCTATTCTTGTACAATCAAACACAAATACAAGGAGTTATTCTGCAAAGAGCTGCAGTCGTAACATTTCACTGTCGCCATGTTCAAAACACGAATGGAAAAGGAATTAGTGAGAAATGCTTCTTTTCCATTACACAGGCAGACCACTGACTCCACAAGGGATTGTGGTTTAACTCCGAGAGAAAAAAATAGAGTCTTTATTGGACTAAAGCACTGCTGACGGACTGACCACATTTTCTGAACTGAACAGAAACCTCTGACATTCAAAGTTGGTCCTGGCAGGACAGCCACAGATTTATGGCTTTAGATTTCTGTCCTAGAGGAAAGAATGGTGTCAATTTGGTTTCAAACAGGCATTTCATGTTGTGTTGTTTTTCACCTGCATACATTCTCATTGTGAAGCTTCACAGACTGAACTTGTTCCATCTCATGGTACTCACTTTATGGGTCAAGCCTGCCGCCTGGTGGCAGCACAGGATCATCACATGACCATTGCAAATGCAGCCGCAAGACGACTGGGGTAATTTCTAAAGCACACAGGGGCCAATCTAGACATTTTCAACTGGGGTGGCAGGAGGTGGTTGTAGGGTGGCATGGAGGTGTGGCGGGACGGTGTGACCTGATGCCACCATAAAGTATGATAACATTGTAGTTTAAATAATGCCAATAATAAAACATGTTTTTCAATGAAATGTATTATAATGTAAAAAATGTATATTTTATGATGGGGAGATTGGGGTGGTGAGTCTTTTTTTGTTAGTGAACGCACACATAACCAGTATTGTCTATTTATAATGATTATATGACATATAGCAAACGGAACGCATTACATTATTCAAGTGAAACTGAATAATTGCCAATGATTGTTTTCTGTGTTCCATGCAAACAAGAATCAGCTGAAGTGACTATGGACTCCACTTTTGTATTATGGGCAGAGCCAATACAAGGTTGTTTGTGCGTATGTTTGCTGCATAATGGACCTGTGACAGTGTGTTATCAGTCTAGAAGACACCCCCTTGGCCCGAAGTTCACAGACCCCCAACATCTGGCATCTTGTAGCATCAACAAGACATACCATCACAGACTCACCTGTCAGAAGGGACTATCAAACTGTGTCTGCTTAAGGTCAATGTCATCCAGACTGAATGCCGTTGCTTGATCCATACCTTCCTGAATCCCTACGTGTGGAATATATCATCTTAAATCTTTTACCTCAGGTTAAGGATGGGTTTCTGACATTTAGGGAACATTGAAAGACGAAATAGTTATTTGTAATGGTTTGTTCCACCATGCTATACTACATGCTCTTGTCATGAAATGGAACGAAACCATTCAAAATGATATGTGCAAATTAAACCTTATAGGTTGTGTTATGAGAAGAATGTGAAGTAAGATACAAAACGTTCATGGAAAATTTTATTATTTGGAATATTAAACATTTCCTGGTAGTTTGGGGGTACTTTCGGGCAGAAAATAAGTATTTTACTTGCTGTCCTGGAATAATTAACATTTGGATACAGTCAATAAAGTCCATTGTCCGGTGTAATGTCCAATTCAAGCCTTGACCTCAGCAGTACGGTCAGGTAACTCTCACTCTCTCACTCTTGTGTGTTTTTGACGTTTATGTTTTGCAATCCGGGATATACTGTGAATGAAGTTGCCAGGGGTGGAACACAGAGACCAACAAAATAGTATTTCACCCGTGACTGGATGACTCAGTGCTCCCTTTACTCATTCCTGTAGTGCCCACGGGATTTGTCTTGACTTAGTATTATCATAAATGTAGACCTAATGTACTAGACAGACCATATTGTTCTGAGGCTCCACAAATGTTATTTTCAGACAGACACAGGCTAAACAAGGTTTTCCAGGCTGTGCAAGGACAGTGCCATGGGCCTTCTAACAGGGACCCATGCCTGACTGTCAACCCACAATGGCTTCAGTTTGGTTTGGCTGACATGACATGACAAATACTCCTAGATACACTCCTATCTATTAAAACAGTTTGACTTGTTTAGTATCAGGCAATGCTGCCTACGTGCACAGGAAACCAATACAGCGGAAGGGAACCCAATAACTGATAGATAATTGCTGTTATCAGTGTTCCACAGAATGTTTATTTTCCTTCCTGGGGAGTCAGATGAGGTTTCACTCGCAAAGGTTCAATATCTGGTTATCTTTTTTTAGTTGACCTAAGTGAATCTAGGGCACTTGGTTTGCAAAATCCTGTCAACTAGCTCTAAGTCTTGACCCTCCACACAGACACAAAGACATGCATACAGTACATGTCCATCTCCAAATCTCCAGGCCAGGGGTGAGCACTGTGTTTGCTGTGTCCACACATCTGGCTTTGATGTGGACCAATCCTATGGGTGGTTAATGTTTAACAGGAGGATACCCTGGGAGGTCATCCTCCCAGAAAAGTGTGCTGGATCCTGGTGCTAAGGTACATGAAGAGGACATGTCTGATGGAAGTGGCTGGCCATGTTGCCTCCAAAGGACCAACCAAGATCATGAGCTCAACTTAAACTACGTACATACATACATACATACATACATACATACATACATACATACATACATACATACATACATACATACATACATACAACATTTGAATTTCGAACAACATGATGACTTTGATTGGCTTATAATAACTGGCAGTAATGCATCTGTCTCTATGAAAAGCTCCAAAACTTCGAATTTGTTATAATTATGCTTTCAATGTTTACCTTGTAACAGTATGAACAGATGTTACAAATCCCTATGATGAAACATACTCCCACGGTTCTTGAAGTCTGGTCCAATGTATCCAGGTCTATGTTTACTTCCCATGACATAACTGATCTCTCAGATGGATGAATACACAAAACACAGAAAACGCATCGTAAACATGCTTCCGAATCGATAGGAACGGTAAACTGGTAAAACCTATAAAATAACTATGCAATATATTTACGTCACTGGGAAGCAAACATGTACACGTAAATGGACCACAGGTTACCAAAGGTTGTTTGAAACTGTCTGCTTGCTCATCTCTACTTTACATGGATGTTCACAGGCAAAAGATTTTACCTTGAGCAACAAAAAGTCAAACCAGAAATGATTCTTTGTTGCCTTTATTCAGGAGCTTGAATTGTGTTGTTAGGAATGGGAGTGCTGACTGTGTTTTCCTATACTCCGCCCGGCATAAGTTCTTAGTAGCATCACAGGGCAGAGAAATAACTGCCACATTGGTAAAGGTCACTGCCACTCCACACCTGAATATCAGGGACGCACATTCCGATACATGACATCACAACATTATCTTTTCAAACCACTCGAAAAATAATTCAGAACCTAGAATGAAACTGAATTATTTGAACACTAAAACGACTGTCAAAACACAGACAACAACAATCAAACTAGTTAGAACAGACTTTGGGACACTCAAACTCAGGCTCCTCTTTCATCACCCGACTGAAAAACCCAGCCAGAGGGTGAAAGTCAATCATTGACTTTGGTCTGGGGGCTGTGTGCTATATAAAGTCCTGCCTCCGTGTCTAGTGGCGTTCTTTGCACTCAGGGAAGAAGGACCCCCAGCAGGCTAGCGAAAGCACCGGCACACAGACAGAGAAATAACATCATGAAGCTCGCGCTGACGCTCTTGTTTGTCCTCCTGGCTGCTTGGACCCCTGTCTGCTGTGGCAGGGGAGGCAAAGCTCACGAGCCCCCGCAGGAGCCGCAAGAAACGCGCTCGGCCTTCGCTGCTCTGGACGACGTGCGTCTCCTGGCCAACGGCCTCCTCCAGCTGGGCCAGAGCCTCCGCGAGTTTGTCACGAAGACCAAAGGTCAGATCAACGACATCCTCCAGAAGCTCAACATCTTCGACCGCTCCTTCTACCAGCTGACGGTGCTGGCCAGCGAGATCAGGGAGGAGGAGGAGGAGCTGAAGAAGACCACGGTGGTCCTGAAGGCCAACAACGAGGAGATCAGGAGCTTGTCCCTGGAGATCGGCCACAAGGTGGATAGCATCCTGGAGGAGAGAAGCCAGCTGCAGAGCAAGGTGGGCGGGCTGGAGAAGAAGCTGAGCGGCCTGTCCCTGGTCATGATCCCTGCGGAGCAGCTGGCCGAGATCCACACCCTCAAGGTAGGTTCATCTCTGGTCACGGGGACGGCCTCTGGTCTGCAGCATGGCGTTGGGGGTTTGGTGTCGAGGTTTTGTAGTTTAGGGAGAAAAAGGGGGGGGGCTGGGGGTCGAATACGCCACATCCTGTCTTGGCCAGGTCTCCCTCGAAAAATAGATTTTTAATCTGAATGGGACTTCCTGGTTAAATAAAGGTTAAATAAATAAATAAATAAATAAATGTGACGTGTGACTCTCTAGGAGGTGATCCACACTCAGGAGAGGAGCATCACTGAGCTCCTGAAGGCTGTCAGGGAGCAGAGTGACCAGCTCAACCACCAGCAGAGCAAGATCAACAACCTGGAGGAGAAGGTAGGACACCTCACCCCTGTGAAAGACGCTCGGGTTTCACTCCAGCAAATGTGAACTGGCTGATGTTCCATCTTTCCCCACCTCTAGCTCCACTACAACACCCACGTCCAGGAGACCGTGGACAGACCAGCTGACTTCTTCAGCTCGGCGACGCCCACACTGCCCGCATATCTGACCAGCAACTCTTCCCGCAGCAGCTTGGACCAGAACGGTAAAACTTTCCACTATGGCTTAATCTCTGTTGGCTCGTCAGTCTCTCGACTCAATAAATCAATCAATCACTCATTACGAGCAACACTGGAATTCCCTTTCCTTGTTGGGTGTTGTCAAAGTTTTCATTTACATTTTCCAATCCCTGTCCCCACATTCGATCTTTTGTCTCTTGCCAAACTGTTATTGTAATTAAGAATGTGCTCTTAATGGACTTGCCAGGTCAAATAAAAATGATTAAAAAACTGTGCGTGTCTCAGGGCTCCCCTCGGACTGCAGCGAGGTCTTTCGCAGGGGAGAAAGGAACAGCGGAGTGTACCCCATCAAGCCCAACGAATCAGAGCCCTTCATGGTCTATTGCGACATGTCCGAAGGTCAGACACCCATGCCAGACAGCACCGCTGTTCCCTTTGGAATCTGCTGACGTCAGATTGCACATACAGTTTACATCACATCTGCATTTGACTAGTAAATACTGCCTTGACTCTGACCAGTGAAACACTGTCAGAACTATGCACTCCTTATCCATTATGTGCACGTTCGCTGTTTGTGCGTGGCTTTGGATAAAAATGACAAAAACGTCAAATGAATGAGGACTGAGGTGTGTTCTCTCAACCTCCTCTAGGGGGAGCTACAGTGATCCAGAGGAGGAAGGACGGCTCGGTGAATTTCGACCAGACGTGGGAGATGTATGAAAATGGATTCGGAGACATCCACGGTAAATCATTTCGTCATGGCAGCACAGGGTCCGTAGGGACTGTCACAGGGGCAGATGCGTTCCAACCTCGGCCAATCAAAGTCTATACAAGTATGTGTGTGTGTGAGCGTGTCGAGGTCTGAGCCTTGCGCCGTGTGCTCCAGGGGAGTTCTGGCTGGGCCTGAGAAGGATCCACGCGCTAGCCGCTCAGGGAGACTCCCTCCTCCACATCCAGCTGGAGGACTGGAAACAGGGCAAACGCCACATCCAGTACAACCTCTCCCTGGAGGGTCCCGAGAGCCACTACACCATCCACCTGGCGTACGCGTCCGGCGATCTGCCCGACGCCATGACCAACCACAGCGGGATGATGTTCTCCACCAAGGACCGAGACCACGACAAGGACGAGGGCTCTAACTGCGCCTACGACTACACAGGTAGAGCACGCGAGGCTGGAGCCCCAATGGCACGTCCTCTAGAGAGATCCACATGACTCAGTCTGAAGTCTTACCGCGTGGAGTCCCAGGGTCCTTCCTGTCCTCACCTGTCCATGTGGTTTGTTTGTCTCCCCCAGGAGGTTGGTGGTTCGATGCCTGTGGAGACACCAACCTGAACGGAAGGTACGTCCACGTGAGGCCCAAGGGTCGCTTGGAGCGCAAGAGAGGGATCCACTGGAGGCCCAGCCACAGGACCTCCTACTCCCTCATGTCCACCCAGATCTCCATCATCCCCACCGCCGCCGCCACCGCCTCGGAAACACACTCGGGCAACTTCCTCTGAAATGACTCATGAAAAACGAGAAAACACGAACTAAATGTAAACCTAAATCATTGGTAACCTTTGGCAACAGCTCTAAGCACGGTAGCAGGGTTACGTGTTTTGATTTAGCGTCGTGCTGTGAGGTCCTGCCTGGTTAACCGGAGGGGAATTGAATAGGTTGCTGAATCTAAAGGAGAGTATTTCTGAACCACAGGGTCTTACTCCTAAAGTGACTGACTAGTACTTAAACTAAAGTTATTAGAGAAAGGTCACAAAAGAAGTAATTAGAGAGACAAATAAGCCACAACAAACACCAAAATGAGGTGGAACAAATATCAAAACTGGCATTTAATGGATTGGTAAGGCCTCAGTATTGCGGCATGCATACACACACACGCTGTATTTCAAGCTGTATATAAAACCATGAATGAAGAGCGGAGAGTTGGTCTGTCTGTGTGACAGTCTGTACCAGGATTTTACTGAGTCACATTGACTAACACCATAAATAACCACACATCTTTACTGTACATACTGTATTTTTGTTACACATCCCATTTTTACAGGTGTGACAAATAAATCATATTTATATCACCGGTTCAGTTGTTACCAGATTACTTGATTATACAACTGTTTACCCGGCTGAATGTCTGTGCACTTTCCCCAAAGGAACGTGTTTGTAGAGACAATTGTGGCGAGGCCAATCGTCTGTCTAAAGACATGTTTTTAGTAACCTGGGGTCAAAACAGGGTCTGTTTAAACTATGCCTGTTTTTTTAACCGTTATGTGTGAATAACCCTTTTTGAGTGGGTGTCTCTTTAATACCTGTTATGGGTTCTGTGATTGGCTCGCCCAGGTTGGTAAACACATGAATGCCCTTCTGTCTGGTCATCACTGACTCAGCCTTGACCCTGAAACGTCCACGCTGGAACTAAAATGGCAACAACCCCTGATGCAACAGTTGACATCTTCAGTCAAGTTGATAGATGGATGAAAAAAGAGAAATCACCAACTCTTCACCCCACAGTTTGCGCAGTCAGCACAAAATCAACCCTTAGAGGGCAGTAATGAACTGACGTATGTGTTTTTCGTGTAGGTAGATCCCCCCCCTCCTCTCAAGCCTCAGACAGGGAGAAGATAGGTTGAGTTGGGGCCATACCACATAACTTACACCTGTCAAAGCCCCTCATAATTACACAAGTGCATGGGAGACACCCTGCAGGACCTAACTGTTGAAATGGGCCTCCCCCTCCCCTCCCCTGCCCTGCCCTGCCTCCCCCTCCCCTCCCCTGCCCTGCCTCCCCCTCCCCTGCCCTGCCTCCCCCTGCCCTGCCCTGCCCTGCCTCCCAGAGGAGCCCCACGGGGCGGGCTGCAGCCTTGACAGTGATCTCCCTGCACATGTGCAAAGGAGCGTCTTCAGTTACTGTACCACCTGCCACGGCACACACGTTAGACTGGCTGGTTATTTTAGGCCTCGTCTCTCCCCCTCTTCCAGCGTGTGGGAAATGTTGGGCGTGGCTGAGGCTGTCCAACAGGCAGGCTCCTCTCCCATACTACTGGTTCCCCCTTCTCCCTTCTCCTTAGTTTGGGTTTGGACGCCCTCTGGAGCGATGGATGACAGCGCTCTGCAGGTTCTGACGCTCCCCACTGCCCCGTACCCAGACCAGAGACCAGGCAGCAGCGGCCTCAGAAGGAAGGTCTTTGTTTTCCAGTCCAAGAGGAACTACCTTCACAACTTCATCCAGAGCATATTTTCCTCCATTGACCTGCGCGACCGCCAGGGCTCCACCATGGTGGTGGGCGGAGATGGACGCTACTTCAACCGAACGGCCATCGGTGTTATTGTGCAGATGGCAGCTGCGAACGGGGTCAGTGTCACCTGTCGCTGTAACCTGTCACCTGCCATGTGGCCTGCTGTGTGTCTGTGTCACCTGGCTCCTGCCACCTGCTGTAAGTCTTCATGTGTGCAGCGATGTGGCCGAGCCAGGGCATGCCGACTATGTCGCTGGCAATGGACAGAGGCTAAAGATAATTGGGTTTGAATTTTTTTAACATAATCATACATGTGAATACATTTCATTGCACTTGCCAGACCTCAATACAGTAGCAGTACATTAAGTCAATAAGAGGCATTGAAAGATATAGATATATATACCCCGTAGGAGCTGGCAGTCTTGAAATAGATGCATTAGACTGCCTTTGTTGTGCCATTGCCAGTACTTAAGTGCTCTCTGAGGTACCCGCTCTTAAATTAGAGAGCCTCTGTTGCATTCAAAGATGAGGGGTATTTTTAGGTTGGAAGTCCATTAAAAAGCCACTCACACTTTTTGGTCGAGGATGCACAACTGTCATTAGCAAAGCCGGGTCCATTCTTGACACAGTGGCCTAGGGAATAAAAAGGTTTCAAATGTATTGTAAACACAGGCATCTGTGACATTTGCCAGGTTGGCCGCCTGGTGATTGGTCACCATGGGATCATGTCGACGCCAGCTGTCTCCTGTGTCATCAGGAAGTACAAGGCTATTGGTGGCATAGTCCTTACAGCCAGTCACAACCCTGGGGGTCCTGATGGAGACTTTGGCATCAAGTTCAACACATCCAACGGAGGTACTGAAAGCACTAAGGAGGAAACAGGAACAGCTTTGCTAGTCTGCCAAGTCTAGTCCAGCAAGCCTTTAACGAGAGTAGCAGGACGAGGTTTTCCAGTATGAGTTCTTGACACCTATCCTGATAAGTGACTCATTTGAGGGCAAACTAGGACTCTAGGTGAAAGGCTAAGCCTCTGTTTGCGACACAGCATGAACATGTGTTTACATTTGAAGATTGTTTGACCTCATGTTCTGCTCAGGCCCAGCCCAAGAGACGGTCACAAACAAAATCTTTCAGCTCAGTCGAACCATAGAGGAGTTTGCCATCTGCCCAGAGCTGAGAGTGGACTTGGCAACTCTGGGTAAACAGATGTTTGACCTGGAGAACAAGTTCAAACCTTTCACAGGTGAGCGCAAACACCAGGCAACCCACAACCTGAATACAAATGACGCACTACTACACGGTTAAGGAACAGTTACATCATTTGTCACACTTTGACTTCTAAACTTGAATTCAACATAATTTACTCTTTAAATTTGTATGTGTACATTGTGTGCTTACATACATTGGTTAATACATGGGGATCTGATTATCTTGATGGCCCTCCACAGTGGAAATAGTGGACTCTGTAGAATCCTATGCCAACATGGTAAGGAACATCTTCGACTTTGCTGCGCTGAAGGAGATGTTGTCCGGGGAAAACCACATCAAGATCCGTCTAGACGCCATGCATGGAGGTGAGAACAATCGGAAACATCAGAAACGACAAAAGGTCGAAAGCCATAAACCTGGCCTTTGTATATTGTCATGTTGTTTCAACAGACATGACTGTGTTACCCGATACCCTGGTCAGAGCCACAATCAGTCAGCTGGTGTCAGGATGAAGATAAGCAGAGCGTGTTGGACTGGGAAGCGGGGCTGAGTTCTCAGCTGTTGGATCCAAACATCTGATATGTGATCCAGTCTTTCAGGAGAGAGCAGGAGGGTGTTACAGAAACAGTTTTCCCTCTGAGGAGGATGAGGTTTCTACACACACGCTGTTTGTGGGCGGTGTGGGGAGGTTCAAAGGAGCCCCCTGTCACAACACTGAAACCAAAGGCGCCCCCACCCCCAGGAAGGCATGTCTACCTAGAGCATCACATAGAAGAGGATCTTGAACATGAATGGCATTCTAACAAAGTTCCACAGCCCATCTTTAATATGAGGTCGCCACACATGTGGCTTTAAGCCATCCGGGAGCTCAACTAAGTCATGCTAATAGTTATTCATAATATCTTCAAAACGTCTGAATTTGATTGAATGATGGTCCATTGGAGCTCTTTGGCTGTCCAATAAGAAATCAGTTTCAGGTATTTGATCAACTTGTTTTCTTCTCTTTGTTTGACCCTTTCCCTTCCTTCCCGCTCATCCCTCCTCAGCGCTCGGCCCTTATGTGAAGAGGATACTGTGTGAGGAGCTGGGATGCCCCGCCCACTCAGCCATGAACTGTGTTCCTCTGGAGGATTTTGGGGGTCAGTACCCAGACCCCAACCTCACCCACGCAGCAGATCTGATGGACACCATGAGGGGGGGGCAGTACGACTTTGGAGCTGCGTTCGATGGCGACGGGGTATGTACTTTGTGCACTTCAACATTAGACAACCGTTCTGATAGAAGTGAAGCAATCAAATGGTGCCATTTGCTGCAGAATGTCTCATATTCAGTCACATCTAGTGAAGGCTTTGGTTTGCAGTTGAACCCCAGTTGAACCCCTCCTTTCCTCTCGCCCGCTGTGCTGGCTGTCCAGGACCGAAACATGATCCTTGGTAAGCATGGCTTTTTCGTCAACCCCTCTGACTCTGTGGCTGTCATCGCTGCCAACATCTTCAGCATCCCCTACTTCCAGCACTCAGGAGTGAGGGGCTATGCCCGCAGCATGCCTACCAGCACAGCCTTAGACAGGTGAGGCCTTAGCTTGGCATCGCCCTGGCAACAGTGTCAGTGTCAGTAGGACTAGAGGACCAGCTCTGGTTGCTCACAGGGTCGAGTGTGTACTACAGGGGTTAAGGCCTTACCGCAGGGGCAATATTTGAGTCCAGCGCTGGCCATTTCCTGCATGTCATCCCTTGTCTCTCTCCCTGCCTTTCCTCTCTCTCCATAACTGTAACTAGCAAGTGGTAAAAGTCAAAAATAGATATTTGTAAAATAAAACCTGTAATGCCCATAAAAAAGCCTTTGCCTATATAAAAAAGTTAGCGGTTCTTTGGAATCATTGACTGAAATGACAGGGAGCACAAGTCGTCTCAAATGCTCCTTGTTTTCCCTTTAGAGTGGCCAAGGCAACCAAGATTGAGCTGTATGAGACTCCCACTGGGTGGAAGTTCTTTGGGAACCTGATGGATGCAGGCAGACTGTCCCTGTGTGGAGAGGAGAGTTTCGGCACAGGTATCTCATCAGTGAGTGAAGATGCCAAGAGTACAATTTCCTACTTAACGGTGAGATTGCCAAAATAACATTCCCACTCAAAATCAATCTACATTTGTTCCATGTCAGGTTCTGATCATATCCGTGAAAAGGATGGGCTTTGGGCTGTGCTGGCATGGCTGTCCATCCTAGCTACCAGGAGACAGAGTGTGGAGGACATCATGAAGGAACACTGGCAAAAGTTTGGCAGGAACTTCTACACAAGGTTTGCATGAGCACTGATAAGCCTCTTCTGACCTCTGGTGGCCAGTCTGAACTATTACACGTTCTTTCGCAGAGTGTCAGAATCAGAATTTGTTGTATTCGCCATGCATGTATGTGTCCAGGTTGATCCCAGTATCAGGATTAATTAAATAACAGATGACATGGAGAATTCTCCCTAGATCCATTCTTGTTATTGTTTCCGTCATGTTCTATGGACAGGTATGACTATGAGGAGGTAGACCTTGACGCAGCCTGTGAGATGATGGAGGACCTGGAGATGTTGATCGTGGACAAGTCCTTTGCAGGCCAAAGGTTTGCCGTCGGGGAGAAGGTCTACCAGGTGGAGATAGCTGACAACTTTGAGTACAGCGACCCAGTGGATGGGACCATCTCTAGGAACCAAGTGAGGTCACATGTGGCACTGGGGATGATGTCATGAAGTGTCTGGCCCTGGTGATTGATTGGATGAAAGCTTCTAGTTGTAATTGTGTGGGATGAATACACTGTAATATAAAATTCATCATGTACACTGCAGGGCCTTCGAATAATATTCTCTGATGGCTCCAGAATCATCTACAGACTCAGTGGAACAGGTAGCACTGGGGCAACAGTCCGCATCTACATAGATGGCTATGAGACAGACCCTGACAAGATCTTCCAAGACCCACAGGTAAAATATTTGCTGCTGAAACCGTTTGGTGAATCTGTTTATTTACTCTTTGGCTCAATGTAAATTGTGTGTGTCTAGGCGATGCTGGCTTCCCTGGTTACCATTGCTCTGAAGATCTCACAGCTTCACAACCGAACGGGTCGCAGTGGCCCATCAGTCATCACATAAGTCCCTAAATCGTTTTTTTATTTTTATGTATCTCAATTTAAATTAATCCCAATGTTCATTTAAGTGGAATATTGTAATATAAATAAAATGTGTTTTGTCGGTTGGTATCAATTGTGCATTTGTGAAATTCTGAAACTTTTTATCTTGTCATGTCAGCCTACATACAATTATTTCTTAGTACAAATGCTCATCTATCTTCTAAAATTATCCGACAGGTATGTGATAGGCTAATGCGATTTTATGTGCTTTTAGTGTGTGTAATGCATTTTTTTGAAAAGAAAATAATTTTTTTATTTATTTAAAATGAATGTTATGAATGCCGACCAAACCATAGAGATTAAGGACTATCGAAAACGTAAACATACATAAATCCACTATTTACTACTAACATAAATAGAATTGCACATTAGGCTATATATAATTTCGTTCATTGATAAATAAAAAAAACTTACATAGTTATTTTTGATAAGGCTTGCAAGCATGCAGCAGAACGTTTGATAGAGACGTTTGTTGCTTGACAACACGGCTCAGAAACATACAAGCTTTGGCTAATTTGTTCCTGAAAACCTTTCAAACTAGACGAATTTACATTGGGCTATGCTAAGCTCCAAAGATATAGACCAACGATGAATAGCTGTGCCCACTGTTTGCTGTGGAAAGAGTACATCGAATTTCAGAAAGCAGGACTAGAAGTGGGTAGGCTAACAGTACGGAAGAGCTAGACTTCAGTTCAATGAACACATGATTATCGTAGCCTACAGCAGGGCTGTTTAGACTATAAGTCAACGCTTTCCTTTCAAGCAATTATTCTAGTAACATTTTTTACATTTAATTATTTATGTTAGGGTATTCAGGCACGCCCAGCGAATGATAACTTTCTTGAATGGGAGGTACAATTGGAAGGACTGAAGAACACATTATGGGAAGGTGTGACCTATAAAAAACATATTAACAAAAATATGATTCATGAAATGAAGTGACATACTGTATAGGCTGAGTTGTGTGTGTGTTGTTATAAATGATTGATTTAATTAAGTACTGTCATACCTTCATTAGGTGCTGTTCTGGAGTTGACATTACTTTTCAGTGATGCCTACAACTCGGTCCCTCCAACTGTGACATTTGTTACCATCCCATTTCACCCCAATGGTAAACTCAGCACAAAGCCAAATGGCTCAACTGACTATAGTAATGCTCAAAAAGTTCACAACTATCGCATTCAAGTTCTCATTTAAGCCTTTCTGTGTGTCCCACGAATGAAGTGGACCTGGACTCAGGAAGGCTCTGCCTCTCCTGGTTGGACAACAGACAGGATTGGCAGGCTGGCTTGTCCATCAGCAGCATTCTCCTCAGCATCCAGGTTAGCTTAGTTCTTACGGAACATTAAAGCCACACATTTTCAGTTACAGTTGTCAAAACAACTTCGTTGACCATGTAGAATAGGTAGGGGAGGCCGGGGCAAGTACGAAGCAGTCCTTTTGCAGTAAAAATACAAGTCCATTATCAATTTTGTGTAGACTTAGTCTCAAAAATGCCTCATTGTACTCAGCATGTTTGAAGCTGAGACACAATGATTACACCTTGTGGGACGTGTTTAAGAACAGGTGTAAGGACATGTGTGCATCCTTGTGGTGGGGTCCTTGGCATGGCACTGTTCTTCTCTTTAGGTTCTGCTGTCCAACCCAGTCTTGGAAGGAGCAGTAAATCTAACGGCTGCTAACATGCTCTGGTCAAGCCCCTCTTCCTACCACAAGGTGTTGCTGGAGTGTGTTCAGGCCAGCCAGGAACTAGACAGTGAGCATGAAGCACTGCCTTAGATAAGGGAAACCTTTGTGTTTCATGCACAAGACACATTTAGTTGTACAGTTCTACCTGTTTTGATTGGTCTAGAGTTATATATGTAGTGATGTTGCTGGCTCTTCTCAGATACATTTGTCATTATTATCTGCAGGGATTAGGAAAGATGAGCATCCAAATTCACAGAACAAAAGGTGACCGCATCCAATGTAAAGGGTCATCTCACCCTGTCCATTATCCAATCCAGATGTAATCAATATCAGGCCTGAGCTTTAGCTTGAATAAATATGTCAAACTCTCAGGCCTGTGAAGATCATTCATTTTGAGGAATATCTGGAGGCGTGGACAAAGATGGCAACATCAACAACTGGATCATGGTTGAGGAACAAAGGTGTGTCAGAATATTGGTCGAACTACGTCAAACCATGATGTGCAGAAGCAATGGGCTGCTAATTGGTCATCTTCTTTCAAAGCTCCGGAGGATCTCATCAAGTCTGCTGAGACCAAATGTCCTGAACGTGAAGCGTGAGTGTGTGCTCATCCATCATGGCGTGGTCAGCGTAGTCTGACTCTGCTTCTTGTGGTTAACAAACATTACAACGGGGTTATGGACTGGCGGGAGGATGTTTTGTGTTCACAAGGTGACATGATTAAAAGACTCTTTGTTGCACTAGCTAGCCAATACATGTTTGTTTGGCTGTTTCAGCCCTTTTTACTGAATGGCTTGCTTTTCTGCATGTTAATGCATTGCATGCAATTTAATGCTAGTTAAATTGTTTCATAGAATGCCATTGTTTCAGGTTCAAAGCTTTAATGTATGGCACTTTGCATGAGCCCAAGAAAACAGAACGAGTCAGTGAATGGCGTCAAGCCAGGGTCGATCAGCTGAGACGGATTTACATGCTGCACAGGTCACCGGGTGAGTCCAGTATTTGTTTCAAGTTGCCAAACTTTCAGCTGTGTGTGTGTGTGTGTGTGCATGCATGTATGTGTTTGGTCATAACCCTGTAAATGTTCTAAGTCTGTGTTTGTGTGTGTGTATGCATGCATGTGTTTGGTCAAAACCTGTAAATGTTCTAAGTCTGTGTTTGTGTGTGTCTGGGTGTGCAGATCTACTGACTCTCAGGACTCCTGTACAGAGAGACTGTCTAGGCCCCAGAAATGACTCTCAAATTGGGGGCAAACAGGACGGCTGGGAGAATGAGGTGGACAAGCTGGTGGCCTGGACTCACTCATTGTCTTTCCAGGCGCTGGAGGGAGAGTGACTGCTTTACAAACCCCACCCCCGTCCCCCGGGCTCAGAGACTGGGACCAATAAAGATTTTGACATTAAGTGAATTACAGTATCTTTGTTTGCAATGATGAAGGTAGTATTGCAAAATGATTTGTCGAATGGTTGGTGGTAATAGTCATAAACTGAGCATACATTAATGAATCAGCGTGAAGGGACATAAAATGTGGGGTGTCTCCTTTAAGAAAGTCAGCTGGAAAAAAAAACTTACAAGAAGGAAGTAGGAAGTTGGTCAACGTTGAATAACACAAAAGCGATTCTGAAATTACAATAGACGTAAACTGGAATGGCGGGTATTAAATGTAAGCTATACTATATGTGTGTGCTTTACTTTAACTCCAAGTACGGTTCGTTTCCTTCCAATGTAGCCAGTTACATTTTATCACTCGACAACTTGTTAGATAGTTACAAACTGAGGCTGCATCAGTGGTTGACAAATGTGTTTATCAAAATGGGCCTACGTGAAACCCAGCTTGGTTAACTAGTGCAGTGTTCAGTGTAGAACTGTTGACTGGCTTGTTATAGCCTAAAACAATGTTTTGTTGAATTAGCAGATATGCCTGAGTAATGTTTTTTTTAACGATCAATGCAACAGTAGTAATCTATCGTCTATTGCTGTCCATGTAGCTCTGGTTGGGTTGTCCTTCAGTGGTGCCATTGGTTTGACGTTTCTGCTACTCGGCTGTGCATTGGAGCAGTATGGGTATGTGGACGGATGCGCGCCTCATCCCGTGTCAATCTTTCTAGTGCCAACATGAACAGAACATGTAAGTGCAACATGAACAGAACATGTAAGTGCAATGTGTTTTGTTATTACAGGGTGTACTGGCCTCTCTTTGTCCTGTTCTTCTACGTGCTGTCTCCCATCCCCACCTTCATAGCCAGAAGAATGACAGATGACTCAGATGCTGCCAGCAATGCGTGCAGAGAGCTGGCATACTTCTTTACCACTGGGATTGTGGTCTCTGCATTTGGGATGCCCCTTGTACTGGCCCGAAAAGACGTAGTGAGTTGTAGCCTATGAAGTGTGCCAATAGAGGGTGAAGATACAACACAACAATGTTTTATGTCAAAAACGGATTTTTCTTCATCTCTAATGGACATTTCTTATCCTGCAGATCCAGTGGGGGGCGTGTGGTCTGGTGATGGCTGGCAATGGGGTCATCTTTTCCACCATCCTTGGCTTCTTCCTGGTGTTTGGAAGAGGAGATGACTTCAGCTGGGAGCAGTGGTAGAGGGCCTGTGCTACCCAGGCTGACATAAACTGACAGGGTGGATTGAAAGAGGGACCCAGCCAATCAGTCACTCACTGAGATGCAGAGTGGATAATATCTTGCAGCTGTATGAAATGGGCTACCAAGGAATGCTATGGCTTCTTATATTCTTATAGTTCTTATATCGCTACTAATGGATGTGTTACCAAGTTGATGTGTGTCTAGCATCTTTTCACAAGGGGATGGATTAGCAGGAGAGCACTACAGGGGCTTCTGTTGACACTTGTGTTGGTGTCTTTCTAGTCACTGATAAAGACAAAGGCCCCGTTGCTTTGCTTTTCTCCCCAATCATGCTTCGCCACACCATCACCAAAGTGAGAAGAATCTTCAAAATCATCGATTTACTAGCGCTAGCCCTTTCTATCACTGTATGTCTGAGTTAATTGGTATATAAAGGGATGTTTATGAATGGTTTTGTTTTAACCTCCACTTCCTACTTATTTTTAATTGTGACTGTCATTTCAAGCAATCCCAGTATGGTGGGGAACTATTATAGAATCATGGGAAGATCTGTCGACGTAAAAATATTGTATTTTACTTATTCATTATGCTGCAAGACTAAATATCCTTATTTTATGTCCTGTTGCAAATGTTTACATTATCACCAAAGGCCATTTAAACTGTAAGGTTGACTGATTCACTTCTCAGATTGTCTATTTTCATGATGCACAGGTGTTTGATGTAAACTCAGAAGCCACTGGTCAATTTGCATACACAGAGCAGACCAGTCATGATGTGGATGTAAATCTCGGCCAATCATTTTGTGTAATGGATTTTTTTCTACGTTGAATGTACACTACATACGTGCTGTTTTTAGAAACGACTTGTCTATTTTGTCCTAGAAAAAAGAGCTCTTCATTTATGTTTCAGCAAGGTTATACAGTAGTTGCCTATTGTATATTTCCTTTAGATTTAGAATGAGGTGTTTGTAGAAAATGTGTGTATTTGATGTGTTTACCATGATATATCGTGGTGTGTTTGTAGAAGGATGTTGTGCTCTGAAGTCTTGCATGGTCATGTGACAGACCAAAGAATTATTAGAACGTAGCTTTTTTGTGACATAGGGTTAGGTATCAATTGGATAGCAATTTGGACATATAATATTGACATGTATGACCTTGCTAAAAAGACACACTCAAAAAACATTCAAGTTGTTGCTCATCTACAAAATTATTGACACTATTTAAAACATCAATCAAGATTAGACAGCTGTCCAAGATGCATCTCTGTCAGGCATTCCAATGGGAAGCTTTTAGCTTGGCATTCAAAACACAAATCACTTGATAACGCTACAGATAGGCCTACCTGTTATAAAATCCCCTGCCTGCATCATATTTTCTAACATAATTAAAGTACTATTGAAAAAAAATACTAACGCTGTAGTTTACTTACTGTAGTTTACTTACACTGGCAGTTCTGCCAGTCATATTTTGTGTGGATGGGTGAGTGACAGCGTGTCTGTCCCATGGCACTAACAGTGATGGATGATGTATTTAAGCAGACACTTGCATCTCCAGTCCGATATCCAAATACAAAAATGACAGTCGGGGGAGAGAATAATGAGAAAGAAAGAAAGGGAATTGAAACTACCCAAAGGAACAGTGTCAGAGTGCGGTTTGAATGGTGAGAAATCTAGGTGTGAAGTGGGGATGAATAATTGAAAGCCCAATCCTGCAATATTTAAGGCATGTAAAACAGCTGGAACTGTTCGCTGTGGCCAAGTCTGTCTGACCCTGAATTAAAATTGGGTTAATATTGTTTTTACTTGGCATGCTGTCATATTATTAAGTGCCAATTTGACAGTTATATTTTTACTAAACGGGATGGGATTTCAGTGTTGGATTCGAGGCAGTTCCAGTTCACTTACGGTGCGTGTCCACTACAGCAGAGCGGGCGTTGACGCTCGCGTAGGGCATTGTGGGAGCGTCAACGCCCGATTTCATTGAAAACGAATTGGAAGCCGACGCCCAGCGCCGCCCGCTCCGATGTAGTGGACACGCAGGTTGCAGTCAAATTGCCTGTCACTTGTAATCCACATAGCATTCTGCAAATACAAACAAGTAAGGATCTGCTGTGTGAAATTGATTGCAGACAGCTGTGCCTCCTGACTAGCCTTTTACACACCATTAATGAGAATAATAAGAACACTGGGATTCTCTATGGCAGAACGAATCGTCAGTGCTGATGACGTTTATGTAATACAGTAGCCTATACTTGACAGGTGTTGGAGCAACAGCTTGGAGCAACCTCTTGTTTGAGTTCTTTCAGTGCATCATGGGCAGAAACGTTTTTCTTCTATGTTTTTATAGTGTATGTTGACAGAACACTCCTCCCTAATAAGAAGGGTGGGGATTTAGTTCGTTATTGATAAGCCTCACACACACACACAAACACACGCGCACACACACATGTAGAATAAGAAGAATAATCATTATTTATGTGTGCATCTCTGTGTTGCATAACGTGCCCATGAACAGTTTGAAGTTAAGATATGGAAGAGGAGTCCAGGGATATATATCTTCTTGTGTCTGGACAACAGTTGCTTGGCAACAACAGATACATCACGGTCCAGCCTATACTGGACTAGAACCCCCCATAGAGGCCACCACAATGCAGGTGCATGTGAATCAAGTTGGTTGGCTGTTTCGACCAGAGCTCCAAAAGAACAGGCAACTGCTATAATCTCAAATAATCTCTTATTTGTGGGAATGCTTACAAAAAAAGAACTGTTGAATAAAAAACATCTGCTGTAAACAATTGTAAAAGGTATAAGGGTGCATAAGCTGGAGGCTGAATAAGATGTATTTTCAGCTAAACACTGGTGGGGCAACAAAGAGAGAGAGAGAGAGAGAGAGAGAGAGAGAGAGAGAGAGAGAGAGAGAGGGAGAGAGGGAGGGAGAGAGAGAGGGAGAGAGAGGGGAGAGAGAGGTAGAGAGAGACTCTGTCAAAGGGACAGAGCTTGTACGTACGCCAATCGATGTGGGAGGAACAAGCACGCGGCACTCTCGAGAACACACACACTTGTACAGGACTCCGCCACAGAGAGAACACTACACATTCAGCGTGTTCATTCATCCTTTATATCATTGCAGCGTTATAGTCTCATTCGTATTTATCTGCCTCGTCAGGTGCAAGTGCAATCATTAACGGGTAAGAGTTTTTGTATGTCCTGCAGTGTATGCTTGTTTTGTTTGTTGGAATGTCCCACACTGTATTTAATGTTAACGGGGCTGGTTTGAGTAGATACACCGTGTGTTAACGTACTTGTACTTGCTATACGTCAAATGATTGCTGCACCGGTACCTATATTGTAAGCACGGTTTCTGGGTCCTTCATTTTATTAGAAAAGATGTGTTCTCTTTCTGCGTAGAGCTCGCTTGTACCCTCAAAACGTTGTTGTCTGCGGTAAGAATGAAGGACTGGCTAAAGTTAGAGAAGTTGCTTGCTAACTGATCAAATGTTAAAATACCAAATCATGTTTTAAACCGGTATTTAATGAAATATTTGCGATTTATACTGTTGGCCACACTGACATACGAAAAAGTGAATTCAGGCAGCAGGCATAATTGGGTATAATGAGTAGCCTAAGGCTTAATACTGCTTAAAAAAAGCCGGATTACAAGAATAATATGGATTCACAAAATCCAAATGACAAGGTTTTAAATAATTAATTTAAAAAATAAAAAAGTAGTATCATACTACATGCCTAAATGACCTTTATAAAGTTAAAATACAGTATTTTAGATCTGGCTTGGGTTCACTTCCATCAATCCAATCTTTTTCAACAGCAGCCTAAGAACGTCTCACCATGCATCCAGTGATGCTGTCTGTCTTAGCTTTCTGCAATGTCCACACACAGCTGATCTAATGACCACATCAAGGGGAGGTCCCCCAGACTGAAGTGTGGCCTCACAGGTCTAGAAAACTTGTGAGTGAGATATGGATCCACACCTGGCTTGGTTCTCTGAGATCCAGTAGGACGTCTGGCCACTATTCTGTGCTGCTTTCAAATGATCAGACTGAAGCCTGTCATATGTGCTCTACAGTGGGGATCTGATGACACGTGTTTGGAGTCAGAGTAAAGGGCAAAGCCTCGATGAGGCTCTAGCTCGCAGTATATCCAGGGTACAATACACACCTAACCCAACCTTATGGTCTCCAGGGTAACAATACCTAACCCAACCCAATGGTCTCCAGGGTAACAATACCTAACCCAACCCTATCGTTTCCCTGAGGTAGAGAATGGAGAGGCATTAATAGGTGGAGGAATCCTTTTCTAAAATACATTGTTTGTCATCAAGTGACTTTCGCAGGGGCTCTCTCAAACCCTGGGCTGTGATTGGTCTTTCCGCTGTGATCCCCCTGGTTCCCTGTCATTATGACTCACCTCAGAAAGGAATTTCAATCCATCGGACAAGCTTCCATAATCAGACCAGTGCTTTGTGGGTAATTGACTGAGTGCTGAAACGGCTCGTACTTCAATCACTAGTTCCTCATATGTGCTTCAAATGACTTATGAATCAGATGATTCAATGGATGAGTGGGCTTTGATATACTGTGCTATTCCAATAAAATAATGACTAAGCCATGTAATAAATAGGTCTGATAATAAATGCATCCATCTTATTATGTTTTCTTTCCCGGGGTCAACAACACCTACTTTAAGTCAGACACTAAAAGCGTGCGGTAAATCATCTCCTGACTTCCCTTTTCGCTCGAGGAGAGACCCACTGTACAGGGTTTGTATACTGACTAGCCAAGCAGGTCCGTCTGGGGAGCCTGTAAGCTCAGCGCTGCTGTTTACTGCCTTATAAGAAGACAGCGTAAACACCGACGACTTTGGGGTGTCTTCGTCCCACAGTGTAGCAGACCGTTGGCTCGCCGCGCGTGGCTACACGCCAGCCTGTCGTTGGCAGTGCCCTTGCCCGGGCCCTCCAGTTCGAGCTGCATGTGGCCTTCACTGTGATCTCATCTCCCAGCTGCCACAGAATGCTCTCCTCTCCGCCTCGACACACAACTAACTCTTCTCCTGACGTGGATCCGGACTGTCGGTCTTCCTCTTTGTCGCTGCCCTATCATCTCTCAGGGCTGGGACTTTGTTTGAGAGCCTTATTATTTGGTTCAGCCAACTACATTATTACCGCCGTTTTCTCTATGAAAGAAGATTAGTTCTAATTAGGTTGTCTTCCATTGGGGTTCCATTCTAGTTGTCTGTCATTAGAGGGCTTAAAATGTCCCTCGGTGATGATCTTTAGCTTCGTGTTGTGTTGAGGAGAGCCACGTTTCACTGCTTAGGTTGACAGGGCTACTGCAAATGATTGTGTGATTAAAATGGATTAACCTCCCCCTCAAACCCGTCATTGGTTTAGAAGGTCGACAGGGAATAGTGTCCACCTCATTACTGTTGAACTCCTGTCCATCAGGAGTTGTGGTTTGATATCATGTGCTTTGTGTGGTCGGGAAAGAGGCAGGGAGATTCGATCGAGGCCATCAGAAGACTGTCAGAGAAGGAAAACCTTCTTCACAATCTCTACTGCTCCTGCTGAAGATGTCTTGCACTGCGAATTAAAAAGGACCATGCCACCCATTACATTTTCCCGCTTCTTCGCAAATAACTTCATCCATGTGACTTGTGGGGTGAAAGAGATGCACTGTGGAAGAGAGGTAGAAGTGGATATGGATG
Organism: Mallotus villosus; assembly: GCA_903064625.1. Classification (NCBI taxonomy): domain Eukaryota; kingdom Metazoa; phylum Chordata; class Actinopteri; order Osmeriformes; family Salangidae; genus Mallotus; species Mallotus villosus. The sequence goes on from CAEFZP010000725.1 coordinate 86,506, forward strand.
GCCAGGAATTATGTTGCAACTGTGTTGCAGAAAGGATGAATTATTGTGCCAATTGTGGGTGGATGACTATGGAAAATCACCCCCAGAAAATGTATCCTTGAACTAAAACAAGACTGCTCTGTCCTCAGTGCACGTCAGTTCCATTCTGAAGATAATAGGTCTGCCAAGTCGATGCTTTTTCACTTTGCAGAAATACGTGGCAGTTTTAAAGGGTATTTCTCAGGGTTATCGTGCTCTTGAATGCATTCTCTGTTAGACCACAGGCAATTGAAGTTGATAAGAACGTAAGTAAGCGCATGATGCCTTGACTTTCATTGTTGTGGCTTCACAGAAGTAATCTTTGTTTGCCTGTCTCATACGCAGGCCTTTATTGTGTATATGTCTTGTGACATTGACAGAGACTGAGAGTGGAATTCTCCACTTTTTGACTATAAACATAAGATTGATGGTTTGAACTTGAGAGTTTTTTTTTATTTATTTTTTACTGCTTTCCAGGGAAATTATGATTGGACTCTACATCTTGTTCAGTTTGTGCTCTCAAATGGTGTCTCTCTAGGTGTTTGAGTGGAGTGGTTTATACAGACGTGTTTGAGTGGGGTGTTATATACAGACGTGTTTGAGTGGGGTGGTATATACAGACGTAGTGCCAACACTCCATCATGCCATCTCTCAAATAAACACAATCGACAGTATTACGTTATCTGGCTTTCATCAGAAAGGAAATGAGTTTGTTGACCCACTTCCTCTGCTTCTCTCTCTCTCTCTCTCTCGCTCTTGTTTACTCCTTCTCCTGTTCGGCTTCTTCCCCCCCCCATCTACAATCTACCTTCAAACGATTTGACTTGATCTCAACACACAACTCCACATAGTATTTCATCCCATATTAAAAAAAAATGTTTTGGACCCAACCCAAGTCAGATATTGTAAAGACCTGTGTTGCCTTTATTTATTGATATAACATTTGGATAGAGACAGAAAAGCAGAGAGAGCGAGTGAAGAATGTCTTGAGCTGAATTAGAACCCAGGCCCCTGCATTAGACTTTAGCCTCAATCGGACGTGCTCTCACCCAGTGCGTTAAAGCCTTTTTTCTTTTCTTTTTTTGTTACAAGTAATGTCAGAGAGCACTTCAAAGATCAGCACCCATGACCGACCTAAACCCTCAGAGAAGAAAAGGGAAACAACTGAGGAGCGATCCCTTCCTCCCTACACGGGATCTATCCCAATAGTCTGACCACCACTGCACACTAAGCAACTGTCTTTTCTTGTGGTGATTAAAAAAACCTTGTTTTTGATGACATCTCATCCCCACTTACCAGCATTGTGAGAGACCAAATGTGCCCCTGTTGCCTTGGCACCCGTTCCCTATTCCACCAACAGGCTTCGCCTCAGAGAAGAGGCTGCCCTGTTTGTGGAGTGCTGCTGGGGCTGACACAAGCCCCCCGCTGGGCACTCACTGGGGGGTGATGAGGTTTCTGAGTAGTGGAGCCTCGCTCTGCTTCAGCTCGGCCTCTCCAGCTCCTCTCGGTCACAGCTGCGCTGTAGACGGGCTGGGAAATATGCCTGGCTTCCTCGCTTCGTCTTCGCAGGTGCAAACTAGAGTTTCGCGAAAAAGACTCTCCGACACGCGAACGCATGAAAACGTCCAAACGTGACGTCCCTGTGACGGGTGTCCCTTTGAAGTGTCAGCCAAAGCCTGTTTGAAGGCGTCATACTCCTTTTCAAACGGGACTTACAGAACCAGTCAAAAATGGGAAAATGTGTTTAAACTTTTGACTGGTACTGTAGGTCCCTCAAACGTAGCCAAATATAACGTTGATGCTAAATGATGAAATGACGTAAAGTAGACTTGAACAGTGGGCCGATGTCGGTGTGTCCTCAGCTCTCCTCGGTATCTCCCTAGTCCTCCTTCATAGGAAGGAGGACTGATGTAGATGGAATTTGGTGGGAAACTACAAACCCATCCAGCTTCAATGAGGGTTCCCATGCACCAAAGTAAGAATTAACTGTCAATCTGAATTAAGGTTTTCCCTAGCATGACCACTGTGGGTATTTGCATGCTTTAATGACTTGCTCACTATCAATAATGTTCACAAAGTGCGTCATCGTATCAGGGATGCAGGACCCACTAGTTAATACAGAGACCCGATTGGTTATTTTAGCTATTAACTTATCCATGACGTCAACTCTGATTATGGATGCTCGGACTTGCCGTGAACTAAACACCCAATCAAGTGTGAATGTATTCCACTCTCCTCCACAGAGACCATCACTGAGAGGCAATCCAAATCAAGGGGTTCTGAATAAGGACCACTTACCGGTTAGTCTATACCTCCTGAGGAGAACTCTTTTCTTCTTGTCACTTTGCATCCCTCCTTGATGAAACCCTTAAAAGAAGAGCGTGTGGAAGAGGTACAGGAGTGAGCCACGAGGCTGTTTGTGCTGAAGCACGGCGAGCAGCCTGGGAGTGACCTGTTTATGTCACGTCTCAGCTAGAGAACTCTCCGGACTGCCTGTTACAAAGCAACAGCAGGGAGCTCCAGTGTACTCTCCAGATTAGAGCAGGTTTGGGGCGCTCCCTGCTCCTCTCTTTTTTAGGTCAGACAGACCTCTCTAAGGGCCTTCCACTCGGCATGATTAGATGGGTTAGACTCCGCCCCCACCCGCTCTCTGAGAGACTGGAGCAGGATGGCCTTCCTTAAGTCTGCTGCTCAGTCTAGACACGGGCAGGATTTGACCTTTGCCAGGCCTCTTATGTCTTGCTCACTCGAACTTATGTGATGTCAATGTTGCTCTTACTGTGGGGTCTTGATTGGATACCTATCAAGATGTTCATCCATGACCTCTGGCTTGACCGTTCTTGGTTGACCTTTTGGTTTTGGAGAAGAGAAATTGTACGCAGGAAAATAGTATTTGGGGGAGGAACTTGACAGTTTGGTATTTGGAAACGTTTTGCCTGAGGTTGTTTCCTTCCTGTACAGCAAAAAAAAGAAAAAAAGAAGCATCACTGAAAGTAAAATGTATTTCTGGTGAGATTTGATTAGTTGCATTTTATTTGGGTCTCAATGACTGAAATGGTATTATGGCTAAAGGGTATCAACACTGTGTGTCAGAGGTCTGGACATAACCTCAACTGTGCAGTGGATCCACTTTTCTTTGCCTTTATTGAGTTTAGTTTGGAGAGCATACATGTGTTACTGAAATAGAAAATGCTCTTGAAATATTCATGTATGCAAATTCTAGTAATACCCTATCGGGACCCCTGTAGCATCCTTTCCCATCTGGCTGGGTCTCTAAGTACCTTCGCAACATCTTGCCTGTCAATCAGGAATCCATAATGTTGTGACAGGTATAGATTAGTTGCTGTTGCTAAGCGGCCCGGAGATGCCTGACGATTGGCTCCTTGCCAGCCTGCAGCAGGAGTCATTCGTCCCATTACAGCCGAGACATGGTCCTCTGTACAGGGCCTCGAGACAGCAATCAATCCAGCTGGTCAATGAGGAATCTGTGACCAGCAGGAACCATGGCTATAATTATTGTACCCTTGAATTTGGCCTGCGTCAGTCAGAGCTGCCCTCTTCCATCGATTTGGCCTGGGTTGTTACCCCGGGCATGGACGTTGGAGTGAGCTGGTCCTGACTGGAATGTCTACGTCCTGAGAATGAGTCAGAGAATGTGTAATGGACGTGGCTGTTCCTTTCTCACCGCAGGTGTCCAGGTGTGCTGGCGAGACCGCCCGGCGTGGAGAGGGGAAAGGAGGAGCGTGTGGAAAGAAACCGGGAGCAGAACTCTCCGGATAACCCCGTCGAGGATGAAGAAGAGCAGAAGTATGTTGGGGGTGACGCCTAGTGACGTGAGTTGCAGTACCCATTCCCCAGACCTCCTTTTATCTAAAGCGGACCACTTCCTCGAAAGACCTTTTAATGTTTTTCCTCAGGATGCTAGTGAGGCTAGCTCAACCTTCCCAGTCTCCCCAGAGATTGATAGAGTGGTGCTGTTTTTGAGGTGGTGCTGGAGATGGTGAGTCATGAACAGATGACCATACACAACAGACGGCTACCCGACCGGGCAGACTGCAGAGAGAGAGAGGAAGGGAGGGAGGGAGAGGAAGAGAGGGAGGGAGGGGGGGAGGGAGGGGGAGAGAGAGAGATGAAGGGAGAGAGATGGAGAGAGAGGGAGAGAGGTGGGGGGAGAGTGCGAGGGATGGGGGCGAGAGAGAGCTGTGCGAGATCGTGTGGAGAGGACGAGACGATGTGAGCTCGAGGGAGAGAGAGTCAGATGACGAAATACGAAGGGAGAGAGCGAGAACTGGGAGAGCGAAAGAGAGGGAGGTCCATCTGTTTCCCTTCAGATCTCCATGTTTAATATAAGACAGGCAGGCTAGATCATTTACTGTGACCTTGTCCAGCAGGACCACTTTCAATCAGCAGTCTCCCTCACTCTGCCCCCCGGGAAGTTTACAGTACAGGTCCAGCTCTGTAACCAGGATCTGTGTAGGTTTACAGTACAGGTCCAGCTCTGTAACCAGAATCTGTTTAGGTTTACAGTACAGGTCCAGCTCTGTAACCAGGATCTGTGTAGGTTTACAGTACAGGTCCAGCTCTGTAACCTGGATCTGTTTAGGTTTACAGTACAGGTCCAGCTCTGTAACCAGGATCTGTTTAGGTTTACAGTACAGGTCCAGCTCTGTAACCAGGATCTGTGTAGGTTTACAGTACAGGTCCAGCTCTGTAACCAGGATCTGTGTAGGTTTACAGTACAGGTCCAGCTCTGTAACCAGGATCTGTTTAGGTTTACAGTACAGGTCCAGCTCTGTAACCAGGATCTGTGTAGGTTTACAGTACAGGTCCAGCTCTGTAACCAGGATCTGTGTAGGTTTACAGTATAGGTCCAGCTCTGTAACCAGGATCTGTTTAGGTTTACAGTACAGGTCCAGCTCTGTAACCTGGATCTGTTTGATAGCAAGAGAACTTCACTGTAGAGTTTCTGTCTAGTTAGTGAAAAAAACATGGCGGCAAAGACAGTATCCGATCATGTTAAAACCGTGACGTGCTGATATTGTTTACCTCAATATTCCACTGTTAAAAAACAAGATGTTTTCGTAGAAACGTGATGTCTTATATATGTCTTAACTGGCCTCCTTTTTTACACCAGGGCGTACATATTTAATACAGTCCTCAATTATTGATGCCAGCAGCCTTTCACCTTATGGTAACTATCAGTCTCAATAATTCTGTTTCTACGAATTCCAGCACTACATGTTCTTAAAGCTTCATTTGATTCAACGTGTTATCTGAAGGGACCCTGACCGATGTCTTAATTATACAAGAACATTTCTCGGACTATAAAACAGCCAAACAAGAAATCCGCTGCTCTTAAAAGGAGGTTGATAATAAAGGAGGGGTGACAGAAACATCCAGAACATGTCGTATAAATTGGATCCGCGCTGCTTCCAGAGATTTGTCCGATCGGTATATCTCTTCCTTCCTCTTTTCCATTCCATGGCGGAGACGTACAATCAATGACTGTTTACAATTACACAAGGTCTTCGAAGCCATGTCATCTATCACAGTTGTTAGAGGCCCAGCAGGAATACACATGCAAAGATAATATTGTAATTATTGACAAGTTGCCATTGAAACGTCTTGTTACGGCTCCTATCAGACGGCGTCTTTCCAGGGTCAGTCAGGAGTGGCATGTTGCCAGTTAGTTTTAATCACTCTCTTCCCTCGGTGCTTCTCCGAGACAGCGGGGATAAATCAGAGAAAATTATATTTCCTGGAAATTCCCGTGGAGTCAGCATAACTGGCCTTACTGTCAGTCAATTACCTCAAGGCAGTGCATGGGAGCAGGTGGGGTGTCCGTTTCTTGTATCATCAGACTGCACTCTGGTTTGTGTCTCGCCCCATGTTCCAGCCCCCCCCACCCCCCTCCTTTCCTACCTCAAGACATGTCCCATCTATCTGTTGTCTGTGTCTCTCTGCTCTGCCCATATCTCTCCTCTGTCTGCCCTGAGGCCAGTGGGTTGGAGGTGTGGGGAGCGAGAGCCTGTGAGGATTGAGGGAGATCATGTCGTTTCCACAAAGCTCTGGTCCAGAGCTCTGTCTAAAGCTGCTCCATTCAGATACTGCGGGGGCTCTGTTTTGTTTGGCCCTGGAAGACTGCGCTTTCCATCCTGTGGGTGTGTGCTATTGTGTGTGTGTGTGGTTGTGGGTGTGTTGGCGTGTGTCGTGTGTCAACATTTTGACAATAATGACTATACAATGGCGTTCTGTTGTCACCGGGCCTTTCATTTCTGATTAGTGATGAATTGTGGTTGTCCTTCAGAAGAAGATGAAGGATGGAGATTGTAGGGGCTTCATTCCGTTCAGAGTCCTGGGGAAGAGTAGTGTGTCTCCTTTGTTGTAGTTCTCGTTTGTGGCGGGTTGTTAAATCCAGCTGAAAGGACCGTGGGGGAGGTTGGTTTGGGTTACACAAGAAATGGTACATGCTGACTCGAGGAGTCTCTGTCATGGTTCACCTCTCCGACATCCTCTTTCTCTCTCCCATCTCTCCCCCCCCAACCCTTTATTTCTCTTTTTCTCTATCTCTCCCCCAAACCCTCTGGATTGCTCATATCTCCATCTCTCCCCCCAAACCCTCTCTTTCTCTCTCTCTCCATCTCTCCCCCACACCCTCTGGAGTTTTCATATCTCTATCTCTCTCCTACACCCCCCTCTCTCCTTTTCTCTCCTCTTCTCCCGCCCCTTCTCCACCCTTTCATCTGACTGTCTCCTCGTCTCTCTCTCTCGCCCCCCTCCCTCCCCCTTCATCTGACTGCGAGTCTCTCCTCTCGCCCCCTCTCCACCCTTTGATCCGACTGTCGCTCTTTCCACCCGAGCAAGAGTCTGAGACTGTACGAATCTCACGCGCGGGAGCACAAATAACCGAACACCTCTCTCGCAAAGACGGTATTCTAGGAATTCCTTGAGCATCCCCCCCCCTCCCCCCACTTCCTCTCTGTCTCATTTGGTAAGTGTCTGGGCTTCGTTGTCACCGGGACGGCGTGGGTGTAACTCCCAGGGTTGATGTACGTCCGCTGTCTGGCGGGCCACCGCTTCCCCGAGGCGCGCTGGTTTTACTGCCAGGCGCCGAAGGAGACGCCCAGGAAGCTGTCTCAGGTCACGGCGCTGACCCAGGACCTGTAAAAACACCCCCCCCCCGACCGCTCCCTTCTGCCCCATCAACCTGTCAGCCGACACGTCTGCCACGGCCACTCCAGTCGGCCGTTGATTTGAACCGTTAATTACGTTTCGTCTAAATGGAAACGTGAACGTAAGACCTGTCGGGTTTCGATGTGGGGTTTGAATTTGTCGCTTTTGTGATAACGTTTCCAATGTTGAAGATGGACTGTTAAAACGTCAGTTAAAAACGTCTTTGAAGCATCCTGTCCATTAATTTACTTTTATATGACTATTAAAAGGTAGGCCTACCTTGTCTAACATGGAAGCCTAGGCTGCCCCCTAGAGGTCTTGGAGATTCTCATCAACAAAAAAGGGATTTTAAAACTGTAAACCCTCAACAGTATTATACCTTTCCTAGTTAATGAAAGGTAAATGTAGGCCACTCTAGAACTAGAAAAGAAACAAAACGACTGAAATCTTAAACAAATCCCCTTAAAACGTATCCACAACTCTCTTATTCTACATGACGACAGCAGTGTGTACAGACAACAGAATGTCACAAGCATACTTTTCCTCCTAGAGCTGGTGGACACAGCCAGGCGCACGTTAAACGCTCAATCCTTTCAGTAGCAATGACATTGAAATGACGTTCATGACGTTACCCCCACCCTCCCCCCTTCCCCCCCTTCCCCCCCTTCCCCCCTTCCCCCCTTCCCCCCCTTCCCCCCCTCCTCCAGGAGAGTAAGGAGTCGCTGGGCGGCCCCGCCCTCTCCGGCAGCACCCTGGGGGTGGACCTCCGCCGGGGCCGCCGCCGCCTCTCCGGCACCCTGCAGCTCCCCCCGTTGTCATGGCGACAGGCGGAGCGGGACCGGGGTCCCCCGCCGGAGGAGGACCCGTTGGCCCGGCCGACCACCCTGCCCATCATGCCCCCGCCGCGCATCGACATCACCCACGCCACGTCGCCGGACAGGTGAGCCACTCTGGAAGAGTCGCCGTGAACCCCTCTCTGTCATGTTGTGTGGAGTGGAACCAGGCTGTCACTCATCATCGCTTTGTGTTGTATGATGGTTGTGAGGGTGTGGACTCTCTCTTTCTCTCTCTCTTTCTTTCTCTCTCTCTTTCTTTCTCTCTCTCTCTGCGAATTCTTTGCTCGTTTTCTTTCTTGGTAGTCGCTAACTTGGCCGGGGTGAAACTTCTCACATTGCACACATGCGTGCCCTGAGGGAATTTTGACGGAGTGATGGATTGGCTCGTGTTACTGAGAAGAGGGGGGTGGAGACTTAAGAGTGTGTAAGGAGAGAGAGCGAGAGAGAGAGAGGGAGAGAGAGAGAAGGAAGGAAGGCGGGAGGGAGGGAAGTTGAGCTCACAGAGGAAGTGACCCATCCCAGCTCTGTTCACCTCCCTGGAGCGTTGGGGCTTTTTACTCCGTCTCTCCATTCGCTTCCTCAGAGGAAGTCACTGCTAGTCCACATATAGACTCCCAGAGCAGGACAGGGCTATGGGGAGCAGCGCAGGACAAACAGAGCTGGGCCAGGACCAGGACCATGTGTTCTGTAGTGAGCCCAGCGGTGAGACCAGGACAGAGTCGCCTCACAGCTCACCGCGGTTGTTTCGCAAGCAGGTGGCCAGCAGGCGTCTTCCCCGACACCGGCGTTTTACGATCGCTCACACCTGGTAAGGCTCCGGAACGATCCGTGGAACAGAAAGAGAAAATGTTTATGTTTTTCCGTGTGTGTATGTTTGTCTCTGTGTGTATGTTTGTCTGTGCTGTGTGTGTGTGTGTGTATGTTTTCTGTGCCTCTAATATCTTGATTTTACCAAGTCCATTGAAAGCATATTCTTACTTACAGTAATGGCCTGGCAAGAGACAGGAGGTGTGTTTGTGTGTGTCCAGCGCACCCCTTTCGCTATAATTGGCCCAAAGCCAATAACCTTTCACTCTGTCTCTCTCCCTGCTCTGACCAACTCCCCTCTATCCTACATACCAAATGCAACTGGATTTCACCATCGTCAGGGGATTGGTTTAGCTCCATGGTTAGAGCATTTGACTGTTGATCCAGCGGTTCAAATCTCTTTGGATAAAAGCATCTGCTAAATAAAGACATGACATTACCAGGGTTAGAATGAAGCCCTTAGGGCCATTTCACTCAGCAAAGACTGCCCCCTGGTGGCCTCACTGCTTTGCATGTATATCTTCCCCATGCCCGTGTCCCCTGTCCTCCAGGAACTCGGGAGTTAGAGAGGGCGGACTCAGGAGGACGTCTGTGGGAGAGACGAGAGAGAGAAATAGATGGCTAGACCAGGGATGTGCACAAACAAATAAAAAGGCAAATGAGAGTGTTTAACCTTGATTCAACCCTGAAAACCCTCAACGAAATGAAATGTTTTTCAAGGGGGACCTGGTCGAGAGAGAGAGAGAGAGAGACAACGTAACATTAAATAAATAAATGAAATGGCAGGAGAGAGTGAGGGAGGGCGCGATCAGAGTCCATTCCTCCGGGTCCAGCCCATATCTGCCCTCAAGCCTTCCAGTGCGGTCTGCCTCAGCCGAGCCAAGCCTGGAAGAGCAGCCGGTCAGTCCCTGGTCAGTGCAGAGAGCGTGCGTCCTGAGAGGAGGCCAGAGAGAGAGAGAGAGAGAGAGAATGTTCAGGAGGTCGCCCATGGGTCACAGGGGCGGGTTCTATTTTGACTTCAGCGACGAGGTCATCGGGAGAGCCCACCTCTCCAGTCACAGGTGACTCTCTATTCTTCCCGGTCTCTCTCTCTCTCTCTCTCTCTCTCTCTACCTCTCTCTCTACCCTCTCTATCTCTACCCTCTCTTTCACACTCTCGTTCTCTCCCTCGTTTAGAAACGCTCCCTTTCGTTGTTGTTCATAAATGTTCTTCTTCCATTTTCTTTGCTTTCGTTCCCTTGGAGAGATACTTGGAGAGAACATTTGGTCTCACCTTTTCGACTTCTTCTACCTATCTCCCTTTGAACCGTTTGGCCTGTCTGTGTACTTATCTCTCCCCTTTCCACTGTGCACGTCAGCCTTCCTTTCACTGGGTTCCCATTCGTCCACATTCCTGCGTTGTGACCACACACTCCTGACCAGGTATGCTGTGTCTGAGTGTAAATGGATCCAGAGCTCGATGACGGCTGTGCCCTCTGGGGCTCGTTGCGCTGCGCGAGGGGATGTGTGTTCAGCACGTCAGAGTTTCTGTTCAGAGAACATCCGTGTCGTCACCTCGGGGGAGAGGTGTGGGTGTAGAGTACATCAGTGGGTGGAATAATCCCAATGTTGTATGGATTATGAAGGGGGCGGGGGGGGGGTGTTTGGAGTAAATATTCTAGCAGCTTCAGGGTTGCTCCATTGAAGGGGCCCGCAGATGGGCTAGAGGCGTGTCAGGATGCTGGGAGACTGAATGGTGGGGCTGTAGTTGTTTAAACAGGATTTGATGCATTTTCTGCGTTCTCAGACACCCCGTCTGTTAGCCATCACCAACACTCGGCACCACATCTGGTGTGACTTTTGAGTTACAGGTGTATCAGGAGCCAACAGACCCACAGCATCTGGTCCCTCCATGGTCATCTGGCCTTCTGACCCTTGACCTTTTCATCCTGTTACAGTTGATCTACAATATCAGCTGCACACTTCTACAGTGATTAAGTCGCTGACCCCCCTCACCCCACCCCTCAGGGTTGTCATGGAGACTCAACAATGAAAACCCACAAATAAATGACCCTTTCCCCCCCACAACACGACCAGACAGTGAATGATCGAAAAAGACTAATCTGGTTTGCCATGACCTGATTGGTTGAGTAATCACGTTTGGGTTTATGTAACCATTGTCATGGACAGCAGCATGTTGCATAAGCCTCCACCTCCCTGGCTGTGTACTCAGTTGATTCCACAGTCTGGTGTGTTTAGTGGAAGATGGCTGTGTAGAGTTGGAAAGGTCTAACGTATGGACCTGTTGCCTCCCTGTACAATCTCTGTCACCAACGACCTTTGTATACTATAGGGGTTTCCATAGGTCACTGTGTCAATGATACGGTAAGCTGGATGTTACAGTCTTGACCAATGAGTCGGCTCTTCTTACAAACGTGAATGTTCGATTTCTTAACTGTGGTGAATGTGATTGGTTGGCCATTTCCCCCAAATTGCTGGGACCTACTGCACAGCACTGCACTGCACTGCACTGCACTCCCTCCTTCCACCAGTGGCTCCTGAGGAAGCTAACCGTGTGCCTCTCCTGCCGTCCTCAGCTTCGATGTGGAAAATGGCCGCTCGGCGGGCTGCAGTCCGTCCGACCTGCCCACGTCCCCGAGCTCGGGCCTGGTCCTCCACCCCAACCTGGCGGGCCACGGCCAGCGGCGAGAGTCCTTCCTCTACCGCTCCGACAGCGACTACGACCTCTCGCCCAAATCCATGTCCCGAAACTCGTCCATCGTAGGAGAGCTGTGAGTCAGACACCCAGACACGCCCTGAAGACCTTTCAGACACTTTGAAAAGGAGGTTTTTATCCTCAGTAGATACTGCATGGGTGTATTTGATACGATGCTTTGCTTCTTTTTAGGCATGGGGAAGATTTAATTGTGACTCCATTTGCCCAGGTACTGTAGAACCCCTGGTTTGTTACCAGCTATATACTGGATGTTGTTTATGTGAATTCTGTGTTTTTGTTTCTGGGCTGTCTGAACTGTTGTCCTGCTGCTGCTGTAACAGAACCAGTTCCCCCAGGGATCAATCAAGTACTACAGCTCTCTCTCTCTCTCTCTCTCTCTCTCTCTCTCTCTCTCTCTCTCTCTCTCTCTCTCTCTCTCTCTCTCTGACATTTGGTTTCAGGTTCTGGCGAGTCTTCGCACTGTCAGGAACAACTTCACGACCTTGACTAATGTACAATGTAGCTCCAACAAGTAAGTCACGTGTAAGACACACACTTTTTTTTTCATGGGACTGATGAGCAACTAGACATGAGTTATTTACAGAAGCCACTAGGTGGCACTAAATATGTGTTCATTTAAAAACGATCAAAGACACCAGAGTGCTGTCACTGACTGATGACTGCAATTATCGGAGCATGGTCATACATTCCACTCGCAGTCCATTGAGAAGAGATTAAATCCATGTCGTGAAGTTTTAAATGGACATTCCTAATGCGATATGATCAATTCTATAGTTCTATTCAATCTCTTACTACCCGTTGAAATGGGTCGCTCACTTGAACAGTTCCCTATGAGTCAATATTGGACTTAAACACAAGGGTCACACTGCAAGTCTTTGGCAACGCCAAACTGTGCCAACTACTGTATCATTATACATTTACATGTAGTCATTTTAGCGGACGCCCTTATCCAGAGCAACTTACAGTAAGTGCAGGGACATTCCCCCGAGGCAAGTAGGGTGAAGTGCCTTGCCCAAGGACACAGCGTCACATTCAGCCATCTGACCCCCCTTTTGTAGTTCTGGTTGTTTTAGCAAACCAAAATGCACTACTTCTGCGTGGCTTATAGTCAAAGCCGGACAAGTTAGAAATGCAGAGGAACCTCCAGTTCAGTCAGGGGATAAGAAGAATACCTGTTCAGTGTGGGAACAAGGTTCACTTAGTAATAGTTTTTCTTGTATTTCAACTTTATTGTTCCCTGGAGGGCAATTACTTATGTAGCAGGACACAGAACACAGACATAGATACAAGACTATCAAATACTAAAAGCCTTCATAGGGTTCATCAAACAAACAAGGAATGTCAGGACCAGTTACTAGTTAGTAAGATCAACATGCCACCAAAAGAAATACAACACGGAACGTGTAAATACAATTCAACAATCTAATGTAAGCGACATGGCCATCAAGGGTATCATAAACATTAACAACATTGTTTGTTTGGTTCTAGAAGATCTCCAGCAGCGCCCCAGCCTCCGGTCACCAAGGTCAGTCTGTCAGGTGAGTCCAGGCCAACCAGTCACACACTGTCACACTGTCCACAAAGTCATCATATACAGGGATTCACATTTCCAAACCGAGGCGTCGTTCTACTCTTTTCATAAGGTCTAGAATAGACATGTCCTGTTGCTCCAGGGAGGAGTTTGTGTCTTACTGGCAGACGGACCGAAAGGTCTCAAGGCTCCAAGAAAATGGCATGGTTGATATTAACAGCTGCTCTGTCCTTGTACTGTGGAACTGATGTTGTCAAGATGTGGCCCGGAGGCCACTTGGAATCTAACATAGAAACACAGCGACACAAAAACCCTCCTTCCACACGTGCACTTGAATGTGAAACAAATGTTTATTTAGCACCGCAACGTTTGTGACTCGTATCCGCTTAGTTATCTATGCAGCCCCTTGATAAAGGAACAATAGCGACACTATAAACTTCTTCTGAACTGACATGTTATCAGACAGAAAGAGTCATAGGTAGACCGTCGGGGAAAGAGAAGAAACAAGTGGCAGCACTTGCAGAAACACATAAGGGAAGGATAAAGGAGGGGGGGGGGAAGGTGCTGTGAAGGAGGAATCTAGTTCCTGTTTCTCTGGTATCCACGTCCTTTGACGTCAGTCAGGTCCACACACAGGTTCTTTCTACTTCCTTGTGGGCCAGATGGCCCAATGCAGACACCACCACCACCACCACCACCAGCAGGAAAAAACAGGAGTGTGTCATCGTCCTTCCTTCCAACAGGGCTCCCCTCTGGAACTGAACTTACTTCTCTCAGGCTGGGATTCAATCTAACTCTTAACAACACGCAAGCTCCAGGTTTCCAGTGGTGGCCTACAAATGAATGGTGAACCGTTCTCTCCTCACCTGGTTCCATGTCCTCCTCTGTTCACAGAGTCATAACACAGTTGGGTTTATGGGAGTTGGTTTCATAGCGTGATCGAGCACAACGTTGTCATCTCCGTTCATTTGACATCCCAACCTTTTGTTATCAAAGCGGAACCTGACTCCTGGCTGATGTGGTGTTGTGACCATAACAAAGAACAATGTGTCAACCAGGGAACATGGCCTCATATCCTCTCCTGTGTGCCGTGGCACTTAGGTCTGCTCTGTTTGTCTACTCAATAGAATTTCATGGACAGGAAAAGGGAGAAAGAGCAGAATCTTTTGTGCGTCAGGATTGTGTGTGGAGTCGGGGAGCGCCCAGCGGGGCGGTGGAAAATACATCTGCGTTTTTCCACCTGTTAAATCTCGGAGAGATAGAGTGTGAGATACACAGAGCGATGAGGTAGGAGACAGAGAGAGAGAGAGGGAGATACACAGAGCGATGAGAGACAGAGAGAGAGAGAGAGAGAGAGAGGGAGATACACAGAGCGATGAGGTAGGAGAGAGAGAGAGAGAGAGAGTGAGAGAGCGAGTGAGAGAGAGTGAGCGAGAGTGGGAGACAGAGAGAGAGAGTGAGGAGTAGAGCGAGAGTAGAGAGAGAGAGAGTGGGAGATACACAGAGCGACGAGGTAGGAGACAGAGAGAGAGTGGGAGATACACAGAGCGACGAGGTAGGAGACAGAGAGAGAGTGGGAGATACACAGAGCGACGAGGTAGGAGACAGAGAGAGAGAGGGGAGATACACAGAGCGACGAGGTAGGAGACAGAGAGAGAGTGGGAGATACACAGAGCGACGAGGTGGAGAGGAGAAGAGAGAGAGTGGGAGATACACAGAGCGACGAGGTAGGAGACAGAGAGAGAGTGGGAGATACACAGAGCGATGAGGTAGGAGACAGATGAGAGAGTGGGAGATACACAGAGCGATGAGGTGGGAGACAGAGAGAGAGAGGGAGATACACCGAGCGATGAGGTAGGAGAGAGAGAGAGAGTGGGAGATACACAGAGCGATGAGGTGGGAGACAGAGAGAGAGAGAGAGGGAGATACACCAGAGCGATGAGGTAGGAAAGAGAGAGAGAGAGAGAGTGGGAGATACACAGAGCGATGAGGTGGGAGAGAGAGAGAGAGAGAGTGGGAGATACACAGAGCGATGAGGTGGGAGACAGAGAGAAACGTCAACAAGTTGGCAGGCCCCTGGGAAGGTCAAAATAAATCTAAGTAAATGACCCGACCAGTGTCACTGTGTGAGAGTGGTCGAGAGGAGACGAGCGGGCCTCAGATCTGACCAACAGGCATGTCGTCAATCCAGCCTGTTATTACCATGGTCATAGAAAAGTCAAACGTGAGTTGATAAGACGCCACCTGACATTCTTTTTGCATGTTAGCAAACATTTTGCTCCAGGTCTTGGCTTCCTTTTCTCTAGTCTCGTGAGCTATGCAACCAAGCACCACTCATTGCTGAATGAGATAATAGGATTTCTCCTGCATTGCGGTGTTGATAAAGGGGGTTTCTGAGGGAAATGCGTGAGCACTGACGCTGTTGGCCATCTGAGATCAGCAATTCATCTGTAACTGTTATCACTAGCTTTAGCTTCGTCATGCTAGCTAAGACGTGGTTGGCTAGTAAATGCAGTAGATTGTGACCTGTCAGTGACGTCATGAAACTAGCAAATTCTAACTAAGAGACATTGCTGCTGCACAGATATTCATGAGAAACAGCACTACAGGAAGTGTGTGTGTGTAGAGGGGGTGTGTGTGTGTGTGTAAAGGGTGTGTGTGTGTGTGCGTGGAGGGTGTGGGCCATAAGCACAACATCTACCCACATCTACCTGTTGTTTTTTGTTTCGTCACCATCACGTCATGAGAATTAAAACCAATATAACAGGTTTCATTTACTTTTACTGAGCTTAGTGCAATTCTATTATACTGAGTATATGATATGAAACTGATCAATGGGTAATACTACTGTCCTTATTATACACTAATATCTACAGTATACTATTATACTTCCAGTATACCAACTATAGATTATACAGTAATTTATGTATACAATTATAGAGTACTACTTACAGTATAATATAATTGTAACTATAGTCTATACATGCATACATACATGCACACAACATTTATTTAAAAAATCGTTCAAAAACATTGTGTGTGTGCATGCGTACCTGTGTTGTTGACCCACAGTACAAGCTGGAGAAGTCCTCTCAGCAGACCTTAGTGACTGAGGGCCGTGTGTAGCTCTGGGCTCAGTACAGACAGTGTCACACTGTCCACCACGTCCAGCCAAATGACATCATCCCGACGAGACACACACGGGGGGGGACGGGGGGGCTTTGGAAAACCCCCTTGTCTGCACATAAGCTTCCATGACAAACACATGGGAAACACTTAGACTGAGGATGAACTGCTTGGCCCTGAATCCTGAGCTTCCTAGTTTGGAGTTAAAGAATGAGAACATTGCTATAGGCCTGGTTAGGGGATAGTTTCGACTTGTTTAGTTGAACAGATTTCACTTGTCCAGTCTGTGGACTGTGGTCCGGTCCAGTCTGAGTAACTCCACTCCTGTTCCCCCAGTGGCTCCGGGTTTTCCCCCGTCCCGCCTAGAGCAGGGGACCCTGAGGGCTGGAAGCGTGCAGCCTGGTTAAGTATTTGAATTATGTTATTGACGTCAGCACACAGCCATAAAGCAGCCTGCCGCCCATCCCACCCAGTAGCCTGTGCCAGAGCTGCTCCATGGTCCATTGTGAAGGCTTGTCAAACAGGCCCAGAGCTGTGTGTGTGTGTGCTTATGCCTGTCTGTGTTGCTGGCAAGCTGACTGTTGTTTCGATAGTTTGGAAGATTAGGCCACTCTTGTAAACTTTGAAGAGTCACAGGCTTGTTTTGCTGCTTGTTTTGCTGTGGTAATACACCCAGCATGACACTGGCTTCCGAGTGCACCAGAAAGACCTCACCACACAACCTTGCAACATATGCCATGGGTAACTCAATATCAAGTGCGTAATACATCTATATGTTTATATACATGTGTATATAAACATATACGTGTGTATATATACACATACACATGTATATACACACTCACTCATACACAGTGTGTGCGTGTTGTTATCACTCTGTCAAATGTATCTTATTTGTTTATGGTTTGTTGGATGGTGGACTTCTAACAAGGTGGGATGATGTTGGACGGTGGACTTCTAACGAGGTGGGATGATGTTGGATGGTGGACTTCTAACAAGGTGGGATGATGTTGGATGGTGGACTTCTAACGAGGTGGGATGATGTTGGATGGTGGACTTCTAACGAGGTGGGATGATGTTGGATGGTGGACTTCTAACGAGGTGGGAATGATGTTGGATGGTGGACTTCTAACGAGGTGGGATATGATGTTGCTGTGAAGTGAGGACATGGGGTTGTCCCTCAGTCTTCGTCCGTCAGAGCTGTTGACATCTTGGATCTCTGTGAGGTGTCAACAATATGTAGTCTTCACACACTGAAAACATGCGCGTGTTGACTGTTCCCCTATGATCCCTACTTCTGGATGACTCTCGGATGACTTTCTGATGACTTCATCAGCTGTTGTCAGGTGAATCATTCATTCTCTCTCTCTCCCTCTCGGAGACTGACGCACGTACAGGAAGGTGTGTGTGTGGCAGGACTCTGTGTAGGGTGATTCAGTGTGGCCCCTCTTCCTCCTCCAAGCCTGCGTGTATGTACACGTGGATCCTGAGCCATACGTGTGTGTACTGAGGCACACGTGTGCACTGAGACATGCTGTCAAATCTCTCATTTTAGGAGTCCTTGGTCAAACTCTTGCTTTGTGACCATACAGCTCATCGTTTTTTCTCTGAAATGGGCTTGACTGTGAAATAGCCCAAGGAGCTGGATACAAAATATATCTATATATTTTTTTCTTTTCTTGTCCATTTCCACTCAAGTATCCACCCTATATAATGTCAGATACATGGGGTGAGTAGAAGGGAGAGAGAGAGAGAGAGAGAGAGAGAGAGAGGGATAGAGAGAGGGAAAGAAAAGAGAAAGGGGCAGTGTGAGGCGAAGAGGGTTTGGGGGCAGAGGGGGAGACAGCGCTGCCGTTGGACATCTCTCACAGAGGCCGGTCTGTGGGCCTGAGAGAGAGACTGGGATGGAGGGAGAGGAGGAGGAAGGAGGGAGGGAGGGAGGGAGAGAGGGAGAGAGAGGTGGAAGGAGGGAGGGAGGGAGGGGGAGAGAAGAGGTGGTGTGGGCCTGCTCCACACACTGAGGCCTGTTGTCCTCCTCGCCTCCAGCATATGGCCAAAGCATTAAGACCACCGCCGAAAAAAACCAGACCGCCGTCTGGAAAAGTACGTTGAAAAATGTCTAGGAGCAGATCTAGGAGCAGCCTCTCTGAATGTGACTGGGAGCGTGCGTCACTCTGTGACTGGTGACAATGGGAAATGTCACCTGACCCAAGTACAGTAGTGTCTGTTGTATTCATGAACAATTTGATGGATTGATTTACCAGTCCTGTCTGCTTCCATTATGTCCCTTAACTGTCTTGAATCTAGACGTAAACAACCGCTCTCCTACAGGAATGGCGATTTCAATGACTCATGTTTCACTGAATGAACCTTATTTGACACTTGAAGAAGCTTGGATCACCAGTGACTAATCCCTGATTTCAACACCTTTTTGAGTCGGGTCTAAAGGACCATATCACATGAGCACTGGTTGTCAAAGATTGGTCACCAAATGATTGGGCAGTCTCTCTGAGATTTAAGATCTATGTAATAGTTTCAGACAACACTGTGTTGACGTCATCCTGTTGTTGTGATATTAGGGGATGGACATTTTCCATTACACCATTAACCAGTGTCAGTCATTTTTGCCTTGACATATCTGGTCAGTCTATCCTAGTCCCACCGGACGCCCCAGGATGAAGGTCTGGACCCTGCCCAGCTCCACCGCACTATTAGGATCATCCTTCCATCCCTGCCCTGGTAGAACCCATGGTGGGTTCCATCATCCAGTCTGCTGGGTTCTGGGGCTGCTCCGATGCCTCTTTAACGGTCTTTATATATCCTCTTTGAGGTGAAAAGGCGGGATGTGGTTGAACCTTCTTGGCAGGTTTCCCCCCCCACCCCCACGGCCCAGTGGCAGCAGCTGGTGGGGGGGCGGGGGGGTTGTTGCGTGCTGGCTCCGGCTTACCCAGGCCCCTCTCTGATCCTGCTCACCGCTCTGTCCTCCTCCTCCGCAACAACCACAGTGGAATACGCACGAACCCCGTCTCTCCAGGAGAGCTGAGGGATACCAGTATCCCCCCCAACCCCTCCACTGCTACCCTACCCTACCCTACCCTCTGTGGGATCTCTCTCACCCCTGGCAGCAGCTGTCTGGTACGGTGCCGTGGTTTGGCGCTGTGAAGGATCGCACCCCGGCTGCCGTCACTGCGCCGTCGAAGCCCTTTTGATCTGCTTTGATCTGCTTTTATTGACGTAAATTGCTGAGGCGCGCGCCAGCCGTCCCGTTGTGCGAAGCGTATGGGGGCAAACCTTTTCCACATGTGAAGTTTCTGAAGTCGAGATCAACCCTCCCCGCCCCAACCTTGAAACAACGTTGGAAGTTGAAAGGCCAAGAAGCCTTCAGTCGTTCCAGACGTGAAATGAGTTGGACCATCATCTGCCGCTTTGTCTTTGTGCCGTTAGTTCAGGATTGTCGACCGTCCAACTGGAGACGCTCAAGTCCAGATAAACACACTCCGTTCCGTGTTTTGTGTGAGTCCAGTCCTGGACTGGAGAGGAAGCTCTCTGGTTTCTTTGGCTCCCAGTCAAACCCAGGTCTGGAGTCTGCCCCCAGCTCAGGGAGTTAAAGTTTGCCTCTCGTGTTGCTTGTGCAAACACAGCGCTGGGCTTTTGATATACATTTTTTTCTCCCCCCCTTCCTCTCTCTCTCTCTCTCTCTCTCTCTCTCTTTCTCTCTCTCTCTCTCTCTCTGTTTTGAGGGGATCTGAGAGCAGAGTTAGTTCGTCCAGCGTAGAGGCATGTGCTGCACAGCGGAGTCTGGACATGGCTAGCATGTATTCGAAGATGAGAGCATGTGCAGGATGTGCTGGGGAAAGACAGTTCTGGAAGGTTTCCTCTGCATTCTGCAGCGTGAAGATACAAATCTTCATATGACAGCCTCAAGTCATAAAGTTAGTCTCCACTGTGTGAGAGGGAATGTACTACCCTGTTACTGAAAACTGCTGTCATTTACTGTAAGGGCATGCATGTACACCTGCAATATGTGTGTGTGTGCAAGCATCTAACCAGATATTGCACTGTTCCAGCTGTCACAAGCAGCATTGTGGTGGAGTTGAATGTGTCTGTAATATTGTGAGTGTCTGACAAATTTGAAACGCAATTGGTGGAGTCAAGTAAATCATTTAAAGTGTGCATGTATGCATTGGTAAACGGGTGAAAGGCTTGTGTGGGGAGGGGGAGCATGTACACAAGCCCCACACACACACACACACACAGCAGCCTAGACGGGGGGCTGAGTGACACATCAACACCACAATGCTGACCGCCGACCCAGCACCACAGGGTTGAGGAAGGGGAGAGACCGGGGGAGGAGGGGAGAGGGAGAGACTGGGGGAGAAGGGTAGAGGGAGGGGGAGAGACTGGGGGAGAAGGGTAGAGGGAGATTGGGGGAGAGGGAGGGGGAGAGACTCGGGGGAGAAGGGGAGAGGGAGGGGGAGAGAGACACAGAAAGAGGTGGAGAGAGAGAGACTGAAAGAGGCAGGGGAGAGAGACTGAGGGGGAGGAGGAGGAGATACGCTCGGAAAGGGAGGGGAGGAGAGACGCCGAGCGGGGAAGAGGGAAAAGAGGCCAGAGGCAGACACACCGACAGAGACCAGCCAGATACAGTTTGCGTGTGTGTGAGAGACAAAGAGAAAAACGAGCACTTTGGCACCAGCCTGCCCTGTCAGACGCACAGAGAACGCCACATAGGATGAAGGAGCAGCGCGCGTCCCTTCACACCGCCTCACCTCCAGGACATCCAGGACCCACCGGTCGACTCAGCCACCCGGCCCCGGGCCCTGACTACGTGTCTGTGTGTCTGTTGACAGACGATTCTTACCAGAAGCTGGCCATGGAGACCATGGACGAGCTGGACTGGTGTCTGGACCAGCTGGAGACCATCCAGACCTATCGCTCCGTCAGCGACATGGCCTCCAACAAGGTAAGACCCGCTCGCTAAAACACCCGAGCCGCCGTACAGCCACCCCACAACCCAACCTTTAACGTAGCACAAACTTCAAACACTGTATGACGCTTGGACCAGGTCCATAACACAGCCACAAAACCCATTCTCAACCTGTCAACCGTGTCTGGTTAGATAATAGATGTGAATCTCATTTAGAACCGTAGCCAGGGGGTCAGTCTTCATGTCAAACCTGTTGTGGGTGTTGCTTTGCTTAGTGTAGGTTTTCACAGGGATTGCCGTATCCCTTTTCTCAGTACTGTGTATGCAAAACGTATATTAAACCGCATTGACGCACTTGCAAAGTGCGAGCTGTCTTGTGGTTGAGTGTGTAAACAAGTGCTAGTGTTAGACAGACGGACTGTAAAATGCAGCAACAATGGTCTGTTTGCATAGTGGACCTGAGAGGAATGTTGTCTTTGAATAATATCAGTGTCTGGCCTCCGGTTGTTGTGTGTAGTTTTGCATAATAACTTGAAAATGATGCATATATTTCCATACATTTACTGGTAGGGTGATGTGCTTTAGTATAGAGGACCACTGCTGGGTTGTTGAAATTACTTGCCAGTAGGTCTCGCTGTCTCTAATGACCTTATCATGCCTGTTGCCTTTGTCTACAGTGTGCCTGGCCAAGTACCGAAAGCTAGGCTAACTGAGCTACGCTAATTGAGCGATGCTACGCTTAGCTACGCTACGCTAACTACACTGGATAAACTAGATTCCCTTTAAATATGCTTTTACAAGGTCATGTTTTTTGCATAGTAATTGGCTGTGGTAAATAGCAACAAGATGCTAGCTTTCTTTGTCACTGGAGGACTCTGCCGGTCCACTGTGCTGTACCCAGCGTCCTCCTCCAGTCCAGTCGACTGCAGAGCTGCGTGTGCAGGAGACCTTCAGATGGCGCCAGGAGGGGTGGTGTTGTCTGTGTCTGCTACGTACAGTAGCACTACGGTGTCTTTGAGGTCAGGAGGAGGGGCGAGGTGGAGGCTTTGCAGACTGTGACCATGACCGTGACAGGAGTTTCCTGTCTCTTCCTGTGTGATTTCCTCCCCGGCCACCAGACTACAATGGCCATCCACCGCGCAGCCAGGGCTGGGCCCGGGCTGGGCCCGGGCCTGATACTGTAAACCACGTCACTGGCACGCTAACACAACACCCTGACACCCTGAACACTCGCCAGGACCTCAGATAAATGTTCATGCTGGCTGGAGGTTATATTGCTGAGTCATGGCGCAGAAGATCATCAGGGCACCTTGCACTTCGGGGAATGGGGAGGAGAAAATGGTGGATACAAGGTCATGGTGTTTGACTCTGTTTATCATGTTGCAAAACGTAGAAAAATCCTGGCCTACTTCTCTGTTTGCGCTGTGAAACAGTGTGTCAGTGTGTGTAAAGTGTAAAGTGTAAAGCTTGTAGTTATCTCCCGGTGGACTGAGCCGGGATTTTCA
Source organism: Mallotus villosus (assembly GCA_903064625.1). Lineage (NCBI taxonomy): Eukaryota > Metazoa > Chordata > Actinopteri > Osmeriformes > Salangidae > Mallotus > Mallotus villosus. Next base: position 109,145 of record CAEFZP010000725.1, read on the forward strand.
CCTACGCAACTTTACAGTTCAGGCCCCCTAAGAACGCCTACACACACACACACACACACACACACGCACAGGGCTGAGGACAGACCACCAGGCCTCTCTCCTGTCTATAATAAAGGACCAAAGCCCGTCACAAGCAAATGAAGGGCACTTTAATTTTTCCAAGACCACAGGTGTGTCCTGCACCAGGACCACACACACTGCAGGACCACCGGACAGGCCTGGATGGCCTCAGAGCAGCAATGCGCCGCCCTAGCCTAGCCATCATTAGCTTAGCCACACGTCCTTTCTGACGTTACCTCGGGCCTTAGACAAACAGCACCATCTGAATCCAGTTAGCGGGCTAGCGTTGTGGGCTAGCGTTGTGGGCTAGCGTGCGAGGAGCGCGCCGCTCTAGTAGGAAACTCTAACTCACGTGTGGTCAGGCCTCTTTGAAGCCCCGCCGTCTCTGCGAAAATGACGGAATTATTGAAACAGATGTAGTGGCTAGGTCAGGAGCTTTAGCAGGGGGGGGAAATGGCTGTTAAATTATAGTATGACGACGATTATTGAGAGGTTGAAGCGATTGTGGTGGAGCGTTGAGAGAGCTAACGCTCCATCGTCTGTTGGTTTTACTAGCTTTTACCTGAAAACACTGACCATGGAAGATTCCAGAAGTATGTCATCCCCACACACCCAAGCTGAAACTCTGGCTCACGGAAACGTGTGTGTTTAGGTGCCAACCTCTGCCCCCCCCCACCCAGTTATGACCCCGAGCTGTTTACACTGCAAACAGGCAGCCTGAGGCGGGTGAGCGGGGTACGTGTGTGGAGGGGGGGGTTTGGGGGGGAGACTGTTAGGGTCAGTCTGGGCTCCGGTCAGAGCATCAGGTTAACTCACCAACCAGGGCCTCCACCTCCTCCCACCCCCCAGGACCACCTCTCTCTGTGGGAGCAGGGAACGAGGCCAGGGGAGACAGCAGCCGCAGAGAGGAGATGAGGCCTGGTTACGAAATACTCAACCCAGTCATTTCACTTTGCTCTAAATGATGTGACGGTCTAGTATTTGGTAATGATTTACCTGGAGCTGTGGAGGTGGAGTTTAGGGTAAGGCTGTGAGTGGGTAGGGAGCAGGAAGGTGTGCTTTCTAGGAAGCTCTTCTTACCGGTAAATGACCATGGTGGTTTACTGTAGTTTAGATTTGGGGCGAGGCAGGGGGTAGGAGGCGTGGTCTGTGACGGAGGGGAGGAGCCTCAGGTCTTCCAACACGCCGCACGCCTGGCTGTCACTTCAGTGAAGTTTATGGCTTTAGGTTTCCTGCCACGAGAGAATAGACCTGAGAGGAAGCGCTCGCACACTCACAGATAAGCCTCGACACACTGGAGACAAGTTCAGACAAGAAGTTTGCAGACTGAAGAAAAATGGGACTATGTTACCCTGAAAAGAATGAGATGTTTGGGATTCGGACGAGTTGGAAACAGGTATGTTCCTGTACAGTTATAGTTCAGAGTACATTTGAAGGAAATGGTTCCTACAATCGCTTTGTTAAATGTTTGTCAAAGTCATGTATCCTTAAACTCTAGAAATATTTGATAACTGAGCCGTCTTAAAATGTTATGTTTGAGTACGGAACATTGCTAAACGCTTTCATCATCCATTTAAACTCATATTCTTTTCCATTTATGAAGTAAAAACAGTCATGAAAACTATGCAAAATGTATTAAATATTCAAGTAAATAATAAACGATATAACCAGTGTATTTTGCAGAGGTCATGTTGGTGGCTGGGGATTAGGGTCATTTGACAAAGCTGGTATTGTGTAGCCATTATGTAAAGCCAAAGAGGAAATAACTAACTTTTAGTATCCAGTTATGACAAAAAATAATTTTACTATAATAATTACATTTTGAGGACAAGCATACAAACTAGTAGCTTGCTAAGGCAACTGGACATTTCCCCTCGCTTGCCAGCAACCGCGTTACGTATGCGAAGTTACAGTAGCACAGTGACTCTCTTACTGAGAACTCTGTCTACCCACTAAGTGTCCTTTCTTGCGTCATTGAAGTATAACTTTTCGTCTTGCCAAAGAAAGGGCAATTGTCTGTTATGACGGTACGCTGGTCTCCTTGACACAACAGAATGTGTTAGGTGACGGTGCTTGTTGAGTAACGTATCCTACACAACACTCATGTATCAGTCAGCAGGCCTTTAACGTATGCAGCTGTGGTTTATTAGCGTGGCTTCTGGGGGAAATAACTGACACACAGACGGAACACAGTGCGGTGACTCACTTTGTGGTCACAATATGCTGCTCTTTTTCTTTGCTTAAGGATGAATAACAAGTCCCCTTTCAATCGAATAAAGCTAGCCTGATTCCAGGTCTTAGTTTTATGAGGTTTCTCTGGAGTTTAAGTAACTGTCTCTGGCAAGAGGATTTGTAGGGCGCCATTGCAGCCAAAGCTTTGAGTTGTGTTTTAGGAGTTTCAAGTCAAGTGGAGGAGGACTAACTTGCCTGCCAGATGGCACCTGTTTCAGCCACAGACTGCTCGATTTCAAGCAATAAGGGGATAAGAAATGTGTGATAAATAAGGGAAATAATGTGACCCATCTACCGTTGGATTTGCAGCTGGACTCAGGAACATATGATTTCGGCGGAGTTGAAAGGGGTTCTCTAGGCAGCCCTCATAACATCAATGCAGCTGCACTAGCGAACTGAGTAGTGAGAGACAGAACCACAGATAGCTGCTCCCTTCCTCCTGAGCTCAGCAATGCACTGCAGAGCAACCTGTGCGTGTGCGCGCGTGTGTGTGTGTGCTTGTGCGCTCGTCCGCACTTGTACTCTAGTGCATGGTGGGATGCGCTGTGTTTGGATGAGAGACACAGACTGGCTCAGTAGGTCACGTGACTCTGTTGCCATGGCGTTCAGGTTGTAGCGTAATTGGTGGCGCCCTGGCATGCTGCAGACGACCGACGTCCTGCTTGTGTGTTCCCCCCCCTCCCTCTCTCTCTCTTCCACACTCTCTGTCTCTCTTTCCGCCCCTCTATTTTTCTCCTCCGTCTCTCTCTACTCTCTCTCATCCACGCTCTCTCCTGTTTCCCATTCTCCTCCCCCTCTCTCTTCCACCCACCCTCTCTCACTCTCCCCCCTTTCTCTCTCTCTCTGTCTCTCTCCCTCTCTCTTCCCTCCACGGGGAGACGGAGCCAGCAGCTGCTGCAGACGAGACAAACACACGCCCGCCTCGTCTCACTGTGCCAGATAGCATCTGAGGCGGCTCACGGTGTCGCCGCCCGCATGAGGGCCGCTCCTTTTCTCTTCCCTTTCACCCCAGTACAGAGCACCAGCCGGCCCACACAGTAGTTGTAGGAAGCAGGAGCATTAAACATGCCTTATCTGTGAGGACTGCTTCGGAGGCTTGCGGGGGCTCCTTTGATAGACAAGATTGATAAGTAAATCAAACAGAAAGAGGGAGTGTGTGTGAGAGAGTGTGTGTGTGTGAGAGGGAGGGAGGGATCTTGGCAAAGAGGGAGAGCGCGAGGGAGAAAGAGGAGGGGATTTTGCGGAGAACTCGAGGTGGGAGAGCGAGAGAGAGAGAGAGAGAGAGAGGGGAGAGGGAGAGAGAGCGGGAAGAGGGATACAGCTGTGCTGAGCAGAAGGGGGGAAACACTTGCAGGAGAATCAAGCAGGAGCAGCGAGAGAAGCAGAGGGTTGTCTCCGCCAGCCACAGGAGACTTGAGGCTGGAGCCCTCCTCCCCTTCATCACGATCCTTTTTGGCGTGGACACAGAGAGAGACCAGTGAAAGTGGAAGGGGATATCTCTCCTCCCCGCTGCGGTCCAGAGGGGATTCCACGGTCAAAGGAGATAGCGAGTGTAGCTAGCCACCTGTGCACTGACTCGTATTAGACACGGAGGATTGGGTTGCGGAGCGTTCAGCAATGGGGCCACAGGGAGGGCTGACTCTACCCCTGTCTAGGGGCTCCGTCGGTGGGGCTTTCATCGTGTGAGAGAGGGCTGGTGGTGGTGGTGTTGGTGGTGGTAGACGTGGTGCGGGGTCCCCCCAGAGAGAAGCACAGACGGGGCTTCTGCTGGGGAGAACCAGGGCTAGTTCAGCACCATGCCCGAGGCCAACTACCTGCTCTCTGTCTCCTGGGGCTACATCAAGGTGTGTGTCCTGAACGGAGGCGCGCGCGCGTGTGTGTGTGTGTGTGTGTGTCTGCTTGTTTGTGTGTCCAACTTAATCTGGAACTCATAACAAATATAGGCTGGTCTGAGAAGATATAGAATTTCCTTGTGTGGTCTACAAAAATGTGACTTCTCCCAGTGGACAATAACTCTGATGGAAATTCCCTCGAAATGGTGATGTTTTTTTTTCCAACGTTTGTTTCTACATTTGATCTAACGTGATCGGATGTGTTTTTCTCCAGTTCAAGAGGATGCTGAACCGAGAGCTGACCCACCTGTCGGAAATGAGTCGCTCTGGCAACCAGGTGTCTGAGTTCATCTCCAACACCTTCCTAGGTAAGTGTCTCGGTCATGTGACGTGCGCGCGCACACAATCCATACACTGACAGTTCGTTCTTTTCTACATGACGGGTATTCATGAGGTAAAATCCCAATGATTTGAAAGGTCAAATTCTTTGCTGTTGTATGGTGGTATTAGACCTGCGTGCAGGAAGGTCAGCGTGTGCTGCCTGGACTCCTTGGGGTTACCATGAGCTCATGCAGCGCTCCGGAGGGGCTGGTCGCTGGTCTGCACCACTGCTTTCAAACCAGTCAGATCTGGTCTGCAGGAGTGTTTCCCTCGCTCTCACTGCGGCGGGGGAGGGCGGGGGGGCGGGGGGGAGAGGGAGAAAAGAGAGGGAGGGAGGTTTTACCCTGGAATGACTTCAGTCTGGAGAGGGAGAGCGCTGTGTGTGTGTGTGTGTGTGGTGTGTGTGTGTGTGTGTGTGTGTGTGTGTGTGTGGTTTGGGGCAAGCCTCTGTATTATTCAGCAGTGTGGCTGCAGTGTCTCCCTGCCTTTGACAGCTCCAGAGCATAGAGCATGACTCACGGTCAGTTAGTCAGCATGTGGGCCGGGGCTAGGACTAGGACTGGGGCTAGGGCTAGGACTGTGACGAGCAGCATGGAACCCCTCGTTCGTGACTAAAACGAGTGCGAGTGCGTAGAAAACCACCCGCGCGCGCATAGAAGAGAGAGACGACGAACCTCTGAAACAGAACTGTTTCGATGCCCTTGAAGCTGCTAGCGTCTCTCAGAAACAAATCCATTCCTTGTGCATGGCAGTGGAATAAGGGGGAGGTCCTATGAGATATGGCATGTGCCCACATGTACACGCACGCACACACACACACACGCACACACACCACACGCACACACACACACACGCACACACACACACACACACACAGAAGGAGTACAACAGAGGCGACATTACCTGCGCCAGAGGGCAAACCACCAGCATGGCGGGCGTCTATCCAAAAAGGAGCTCTTAACACGAGAAGGCCCATTTCCTTTTCTCCGTACTGTTATTGTTTACATCACTGCGTTATACCTCTCGACCTCTCTTCCTGGAATTGGTGGACTCGTGAAGGTGTTTGAGAAAGGGATCGTAAAAGCTTTCCGGGCTCACAATTAAAACAAAATTTCATTTAGCAGAGTTTATTTTAATTTTATTTTAATTATATGGGTTGTATTTTTGCGTGTGATATAAATAAAAAAAGCGATGATGAGGCGCTGGGAAAGGAGAAGGAACAAAAGAGAGCACAGAGATCTGACAGATGCAAATGGGATGAGACGGTGAACGACTACTAGGATCATTCAATACCTTTGTCTGTGGTCTCACGTGTCAGAGGTCAAGTTTGGTCGTGCACAACGCAGCAATGTAACCCCCTTTTTTCTCTCCCTCTTTCTCCATCTCTCTCTCTCTTTCCATCTCTCTCTCTCTCCATCTCTCTCTCTCCACCCCTCTCCCTGTCTCTTTACATCTCTCTCTCTACATCTCTCTCTCTCTCTCTCTCTCTCTCTCTCTCTCTCTCTCTCTGTCTCCGTCCCCCAGACAAGCAGAACGAGCTGGAGCTGCCGTGCCCGGTGCAGAAGGGCCGTGAGAGGAAGAGGAAGCAGGCGGGCCAGCAGACGGGCATGATGACCCAGATCAGCGGGGTGAGGAAGGTCAGCCACGCCCCCGGGGACTCGGCACTCAGCCGCTTCGGGGTGAAGACGGACCAGGAGGACCTGCTGTCTAAGGTGCGGGAGAGCGCGGAGACACCAGAGTGTCGGCATCCAGAGTGTCGTCGTCGTCCCCTTCCTCTGTGGTTGTTAGTCCTGACTCCCCCGTCTGTCTCTTATCCACATTAGGACCTGGAGGACATCAACACCTGGGGTCTGAACATCTTCAGGGTGGCTGAGCATTCCCACAACCGCCCCCTCACCTGCATCATGTACACCATCTTCCAGGTCAGCCTCCTCCTACACACACACACACACACACACACACACAGACACACACACTGTCATAATTTACGTCAAAGGAATAAGGAAGGAGTGAGTCACTCGTCCTAGGTCTGTGTGTGTCTCTGTTCTACTGAATCAGAGTTTGCTTCACGTCCTGTTCGGCTGTTCTCAGAACATCTTCTAAATGAATGACTAGACAGAGAAGCACCACAGTATTTTATGAGCCAGTGAGTCACTCAGTCAGCGGCGCTCATCTTCTGAACTAGAGCTCCTTCCACTGCTGAATCTGTGTCACTGAATCATTCCAATAGGATTTGCCCCACGAAACAAATTCAGTCCATTCGAAGTGAAGTTCCCTAACTATCCGAGTACTAGGCTACAAAATACTACAGTAATACATGGTAGGCTGAAGTAGAACCCGATGGCAGTGAGCTGAGTGTGTTTTTGGTGTGTTTTCGGTGTGCAGGAACGAGACCTGATGAAGACGTTCAAGATCCCGACGGACACGTTCGTGACGTTCATGTTGACCCTGGAGGCCCACTACCACTCGGACGTGGCCTACCACAACAGCCTGCACGCGGCCGACGTGGCCCAGTCCACACACATCCTGCTGTCCACCCCTGCCCTGGATGTAAGACTCTCTGCTCTGCTCCCTGTCTCTTCCCCTCCTCTCCTCCTTTCTCCTCTCCTCTCCTCTACCTTCCTGCCTCTCCTCCCCCTGCTATCTCCTTCTCCTCTCCACTCTGATCAGGCCCCACACCGCATGTCTTTAAGCTGCTGTTGTGACTACGAAAAACAAGTTAACATCGGTAGAAGAAGGGATTAGCGTCCTAAGATGTGTTTCTTTACACGGTGTGAAACTCACACGGTTTCCTCTTCCCACGCTGCCCCTTGTCCAATCACAGGCCGTCTTCACCGATTTGGAGATCCTGGCGGCCATCTTTGCGGCGGCCATCCATGACGTTGACCACCCGGGTGTCTCCAACCAGTTCCTCATCAACACAAGTGAGTGCAAACCATGTCACACCCTGACTCATGGTCTCTGCCATGACTTATCAGTGAAAGAAGGCCGTATTTGCTTGCTGTGTCTTACTCCATCTGTCTGCATCTCTCTCTCTCACTCTCCCTCTCACCCTCTCCTCTCCCTCTCCCTCTCCCTCTCCCTCTCTCTCTCTCTCTCTCTCCCTCTCTCTCTCTCTCTCTCTCTCACAGACTCAGAGCTGGCTCTGATGTACAACGATGAGTCGGTTCTGGAGAACCATCACCTCGCTGTGGGCTTCAAGCTGCTCCAGGAGGACAACTGTGACATCTTCCAGAACCTCAGCAAGAAGCAGAGGCAGTCCCTCAGGAGGATGGTGATCGACATGGTGAGAGGACACCGCGCACACACACACACACACACACACACACACACACACACACACACACAGACACTCTAGTCTCACCACCTCCCTCCCTCTGTCTCTGTCTCTTTCCACCTTTCCTATGTGTTGATTCTAAGTGAGAGTGTCTCTGTTGCTGTCCCTCCAGGTTCTAGCTACAGACATGTCTAAACACATGAGCCTGCTGGCTGACCTCAAGACCATGGTCGAGACCAAGAAGGTGACCAGCTCAGGAGTGCTGCTCCTGGACAACTACACCGACAGGATTCAGGTACAGACACGATCAAGTCACACACCCACGCACGCAATACAGACATTACTGTCACACGTAGTTATATACACACACAATGACAGTCACACGCAACACACATAAACACACATACTATCGCATAAGGGACTCACCCTGGTTCTCTGCCCCCCTCCCAGGTGCTGAGGAACATGGTTCACTGTGCGGACCTGAGCAACCCCACCAAGTCCCTGGATCTGTACCGCCAGTGGACCGACCGCATCATGGACGAGTTCTTCCACCAGGGCGACCGGGAGAGGGAGCGAGGCATGGAGATCAGCCCCATGTGTGACAAACACACCGCCTCGGTGGAGAAGAGCCAGGTGGGACACACACACACACCCACACACACACACACACACAAGAGCATTGTTTCCACAGTTTGCTTCTATCCGTCATTACGTTTTAGCCGTTGTTATGAAAAGGAGTGGATGTGTTTGGACTCCTCGCCGACGCTGCCTCGTAGTCACGTGACGGGCAGAGTCACGTGCGTCGTGTGTTTCCTGAGGTGCCTCTGTAACCTCATGGTCTCCCCTCTCCTCCCCAGGTGGGCTTCATCGACTACATCGTCCACCCCCTGTGGGAGACCTGGGCCGACCTGGTCCACCCCGACGCCCAGGACATCCTGGACACCCTGGAGGACAACCGCAACTGGTACCAGAGCATGATCCCCCAGAGCCCCTCGCCGCCCTTCTACAGCGGCGACGCCGAGGGGGACGGGGAGGGGGAGGGGCAGGGCGGGGAGCAGGGGAACAAGTTCCAGTTTGAAATGACACTGGAGGACGAGGGGGGGCCGTGCGGAGAGACGCAGACTCTCCCTGGTCACTCCTCCCCCGACCGGCCGGGCGCGTCCCCCGCCGACACCAGCCCGCTGTCCTGACCTCTGACCTCCCACTGGCAGCCACGGCATTGGCTGTTCGACAGCGGCTCCTTTTAATTGCAGTGGAGGAATCCTGCAAACCTTGCTCTCCGGAGCTGCCCGAGAGGGCCTGACTGACTCTGGGGGGGGCCCCCCTGGAGAAGAGAGGGGGAAACCCTGTAGCGCTTTGTCTCAGAGTTCCCCTGGGAGAATAACGGTGTTGGAAGGACGGCCAGACATGAAGGAACCAATGGAGAAGTGCAGAAGGCAGTGCCAAGACTCACTAGTCACATGGGGCGGCCTCCTTTGTTTGGACTAATACTGTAGAACAGTAGAGAACGATGACTATGTCCAGACAGACGGGAGACACGTGCACTTTCACTTTTTTGTTGTTGCTGTTGTTGGGTTTCTTCATTTGTTTTGAAGAAGGTTTACTTGTTTTTGTAAAACTTGTCTGGAGACAGGGTGTACCTTTTTTTACCAACCATGTCTTTAGTACGTAATATTTTTTTATAATTTATGGAACAAATATGTGAAATGTTTGTTTTCTACACAAGAATATAGACGGTGTCGGAGAAATTGTGCTGTCTTCCTAATGTAGGCAATATTGCAGCATATTCTCAAGAGGATTTTGGGATATCACTTTTTAATCATGTGACTTCCGAGCACAATTTGCACTTTTTGACGGATCGAAAGTGTATCCATTTTCTTTTCTTAAATCCCGATTTCAAAGTCATAGTTCTTCGTATGCTCTAGTAACTGGCACAAGTCACTAAAACATCAAAACCCCTCGTTTGTATGACACAAACTCCCTCCTATTTCCTAGGGGAAAGAAGTCAAATTAACCAGTTCCAAAGATGTTCAGAGAGAAGCACTTTAACAGACTAACTGCCACTAAGGAGAGATGTAGAGAGCCTTTTATTAACTCCTGCACCCAAAAATAAAATCCCTTATTAGACCCATTCATTGTAAACATGATTTGGCCAATTCAGCTAAAAATATATTTACGTTTGTTTACTTTCAAACCTGGAGAGCTAAATCCTCACGGCCGCTATTCCCCCCCGCCCTGGACGTTACCACCTGCATTAGGAAAGATATCCTCCATCAACACAGCCTGACTTCATGTTGATGTGGTTCAAGCCAGATCTATATCAGCACAACTCTCCTGATCTGGCAGAACCTTTCTAACAACAACAATGAACGTAATTGAAAGTTAAGCAAAGAAACAAGTGTCGTCCTTTGTTCTTGTTTTGCTCAGTTGAAAGGTACTGCAAAGTATGCTGCCATTTCCTTTTAACCTCTTGTTTAGGGATGTTAACGTTACAACCCTACGTGTGTGTCGCATCCATACCTTGTGTTACACCTTGAACTGTTTATTTATTACCATCCCATTGTACCTGTACATAGAAATGTATTCACAATCCAGTTGCTATTATTAATATACGCGTTTATAAACGTCTGTGGTGGTGTTCTATGAGTCTATGAAGCAATATCCTGTTTTATTTCCTGAGTCAAGTGCTCAGATCTGCACACACCGTTCTGCAGCACAATGTGGACGAGGACTGTCGACACAAACACAAGAACTTCATTTTTTTTCTTTGTGTTGTTTTTTGAGGAGACAAACAATATTTGAAATCCACTGCAATTTATTAATATCTGTGAATCCCAAAAATATGTTTGTATTGCTCTAAAACACCCTTGTATTGAGGTGATGGGCGATAGTAATTGTGATCCTTCGTAATGAGTCCAAAGGCTGGATTGTTTCCTACTAAGTACGGTGACGGGTCACTGTAGTTGGAATAATGACTTTTTTTTCAAATGGGTTCTTTATACTTTCTCACACAATGTATGGTCAAATATTGTCTACTCCATTCCAATACGAGAATTAAAATCGGCATGAATTACTTTATTGTGAGTCTTTTCCTATATCCAAGTTTTGGACTGCAGAAGTTGTGTGCTGCTGTGTATAGAGGTTATGGAGGCAGGGACTCGTGGACACGAGACAAGGGAGATACGGAGATACAGGGACACAGGTGACATGGCCGACACAGGGACACACAGGGACACTTGGAAACTGGGATATGAGGCACAGGCGTCACAGGAGATACAGGGACACATGGGACACAGGAGATCCAGTACAGGAGATTCAAGATCACAAGGCACACAACAGATACGGGGTGGAGGAATGTCAACAGGAAGTGGAGAAATTGCCCTGCTCACCCTCCCATGGCCCAGGCTAGCGACGCCCAAGATATCAGGGCAGATAGAAATCAACATGAGGGCCAGTGCAGTTTATAAACACAGCAGCTCTCTGAAAGCAGAACTCTGCAGGACCTGTGGGAATGACACAGAAGGACAAGCAATACTAGATGTGTTGTGTTGTTCATCCGAACACACAGCCTTACCGTCTCTGTTACAATCATCTAGCCCCACTTAAAGAAGGAGTTACACTAATAACACATTACTGCAACCGAAACTCCGCCCTGTGTCCTATTTCCCCTAATTCAGGGAAAACGTGGTGACTGTTTACTGTAAACACGCTTGCACAAGGCCAGCGTTTTCCGTCGTGGTCAGCGAGGGCCGCGTTGCCTTGGCGATGGGTAGATAGTTTGTTTGGAACTTGACTTGTGGTCCTGTGGTCTGTGGGCATCTGACGTCAATGGGCCAGGAAGGTAAGGCGGGCGGTGAGGCGTGGGAGGGGAGGGGGACCAGGAAGGGGGTCCGGTCCTGTTCGACTTGAACCCAGCAGCAGCAACAGCATCCATGGACGGAGCATGTGTAGCCACCCCCTCCACACTCTTCCACATGTGGACCAACCTGGACCCCCTCCTCCTCCAGGCAGGCTGGCCAGGGGCCCGTGGGGCTGAGGAAGGGAAGAGAACCACTTCCAGTTAAACAAACCGGTTCTCTCTCTATCCACATTATGAAAATAAGTGTCTTCCTGGAGCTCTCCTGGCCAGCTGCTGCTTGTTTACAGTCTGGCTGACAGTGGAGACTGACGTCCACCAGCCTGTTGGCTTCCCAGGGGGAATATAAAGGCCGGACACAACCTACAGCCACATAGGAAAAGGCTGGTGGTTACAGAGGCGAGCTAAGAATTGTCTTTACATCTCCAGATGCAGCCTTGTCGATATTGTAAAAGAAACATTTTCTCATCCCAACTTTCCAACAAGAAGCGTTTTACCAAATTTGTAACAAAGTTTACCGTATGTGGCAATGCTGAAATTGGGGTAGTGTTAAACATTGTGTTAAAAAAATATATGATTCATGAACAAGTGTGTATCCATGTGTTCCTGTGCATGTGTGTTTGTAAGAGTAAGCGTTTGTAGGTACAAATAATGAAAGGACCTGTTCAACATTCCTGAAAGTCACAAAGAAAACAATAGCATCTGTTCTGTTCGGTGTGATGACTGATGGCTTAAACGTCTGTAAATGTATGGAATGCATCCGCAGCAAGAGAACATCTCCAAACAGGACAGGTAAACAAGACGGGTAAACAGGACAGGTTCATGGACCCTGCCACTGAACAGACGAGGAGGAGAACATAGTCTGGTCTTCACATCTGGAACCTGGAGCCTTCAATCCCACAAGTCCACAATATTATTGTACGTCAAGTAACTGTCATGTCTCTTATCAGTTGTATTTTATTCATACTGCAGAGATTTCAGGTACTAATGTATCTGCACATCGTGGCATGTTCTGTATAACAACATGCACTGCTGTGTTTGCAGGAGGGAAGCATTGAGGCTGGGGAGAGAGAGAGAGAGAGGGAGAGAGAGAGAGAAAGAGAGGGAGAGAGAGGGAGAGAGAGAGAGAGAGAGAGGGAGAGAGAGGGAGAGAGAGAAAGAGAGGGAGAGAGAGGGAGATTGGTAGCAGGTTGACATTTGTGGACGTTCCTGAGGGGGCGCTACCCTGCCGGCCTTCAGTCACAAAGGGAACTTGAGGACATGCAAGAGAACATCCCCATGGGGATAGAGGACACACACTCTCACACACACACACACACACACACACACTCACACTCTCACACACACACACACACACACACACAGGAGGGCAGAGGCGCATCCTGTCATCCTCGGTCAGTGAGGACATGATAAAGAACATCAGCCCTAGGATTGAATGCACGCACTCACACACACACACACACACATCCACACACTCACACACAACGTGTGTTTCACAAACGTGAAACCATGGCTCAAGTATTGGTTGAGTGAAATGGTTGTGACATTTAGAGATGTAGGCAGTCGCCTGTCACCAAGGCCAAAAAGAACTGTCAGACTTCTTAAATGCATGTCTTGAAATGTACAGTAGTAGTGCTGAATCACATAGTCTATGATAACCCTGGATGAATATAATGGAGGAGTATAATGGAGGAGTATAATGGAGGAGTATAATGGCTAGATTACAATGGTTGTCCTCGCCTCATTGAGGACTCAGCCAGAGACAGAGGGATATGACAGAAAAACATGGAGAGTGTCTTTATGTGTGTGTGTGCTGGTTGTGCGGGCTAGGGGTGGTGAGTAAGGTAGAGGAAATATAAACATTCGAGATGCTTAAGAAAACAGACAACAATCAAGTTTCTCACAGCCAAACCAGGGTAGCAGATTAACGGAAACTTCTGAGATTCCATCAAACATTTTGATCTCAAAGGTGATTCATTTATGCCTCCATGGGCCCTCCCAGAATACCTTCCGAGAATCTCTCCAGATAACACTTGTGGTCTATAATACACCACTATACAACCCCAGTTAAGTATTTCATTCTTCACAACATCAACCGTTTGTTATTATTCTTTTTATCTAGGCCTGACCATGTGATCCAATCAGTTTACAGTAAATGAATAGGCCCCTAGACTGTTACCAGATCATCAATATGCCTTTGCTTACTTAGAATTCCATTGTTGTGTTGTTGTGGATTCCCGTAGGGTGATTTACAGGAGGCACACTTAGCAAGCGTTTATCTGGCTTCCTCCTTGGCAGCTGAACGGTCCGGTCCTCCTGGTACAAGACCTCCTCCCGGCCTCTGCCTTGCCCAGAGAGGAGCAGCTTCACGTAGGCATCAGGGCCCGAGCATGGCCCTGGCTGCACGTCGCTCCCTGGAGCTGATCAGGGAGGGAGATTAGACGAGCTGTTGTGACGGGTCTGCCCAAACTCAAACTGATTGGGGTCAGATAGCTGCGTGGCGTTTGTGTGTGTGCGTATGTGTGTAGTTGCGGTGTGTGTAGTCGGTAGTCGGGTGTGCCTTGTGTGTGTGTGTGTGTAGGGGGGTGTTTCCAGTTTGTGCGCGTGCGGTGTTTGTAGTGTGTGTGTGTTGTACGTGTGTGTGTGTGTTTGTGTGCGCATGCCGATGCATGTGTCGTCGTTGTTGTACCCTCTACGAGCCTCTGTCTGTGGGGCTGTGTGTGTCAGAGAGGCAGGCTGGCAGGCCTACGTGCAGATCGGCGTGCCACCCTGGATGCCATGCCCTGTCTCCCCTCTCCGCCATGTTACACTCATTAGCCGTCTGGCGGCCCTCTTTTCCGGCCACTCTCTGTCACAAAGTATTTTTAGAAAAACGTTTTACAGTTATCACTGCCTGGTTTCTCTGTGATGTAGGACGGCCAAACACAAGAGTCCTGATGAGGTCTGGGTCCCTGGTTTCAGTTTTCTATCGTGAAGTATGGCAGAACACTCTCTTGTGAAAACAGTCAATGTAAGATACAGTATCATGCCTTCGGACGTGTTTGTTATCGTGGAAGAAACTGAGGCTGTTACTTTACTATGGCTATCATTTCATAGAGCAACAGAGAGAGATGTGAGAATTAGGATCTCTAGTGCCATCGTGTGTACAATGCAAGACATAAGGAAGGATGTATTATTATTATGTAGTAAAATTACGCATGTGTTTGTGAAATACTTCGGGACTTGGAACGTTACTGCTGAAAACGTCAACAACAAAAAAACATAATAATAAGTGCATATTAAAATGATTATTCATTATTAAACACACATACACCGTACAGTAAAAATAGCTTAGGAATAAACTAGTGCCAGTTTATATACAATTATTTTACGTTACTTTTCACAAGTTACCCTATTCAATTAAACCTATGAGTTCAACCAATGGCTATACGTCGCCCACATGTATTGATTGACACAGGCTACCGATCAACTATGAGGTCTGCTTTGTGACCACACTTTTGATTATCTCAAACCGACCAGCGTCATATCCAGCGATCAATAGCAACATGCAACAAAGTGAAACTGCACACATTTTGCTAGCTTGCTCGATCAAAATAGAGGTATACTATAGACTTTACACACATTAGAATTCACACTTACAAACACAGATGTGACATGTTTTGATCACATGGTGTAGCCTACTAGCGCTATTTAAACAAAGCATCAAACATTTATTTATTTATTCATTTAAATATGTATTACTTGGGCCCTGCAGAGAACATGACTTTGTTCGTCTAACAGCACACAGTCCGGTAAGAAAGACTAACGAAATCCCTCATGTAGTATTTGGGAGAAAAATGTTCTGAGCAGTAAAACAACATTCAGGAGTTCTTGTCACTAAGTGCGTTTCTGTGAATTTTTATGTGTGCCTGTTACCAAAATGTGATGTTGTTCAAACTACACCAACATATTATTCCAAAGTTAGCTATAGGCTATGGCTTAAGCAAGACAGATGCCCAGCTATTGACCTTAGTTGATCCTCCTCCACAGCCCAGATTGGGCTGTAGCAGGACTCCTAATCCCAACAGATCTGTCTTGAGGGCATCTGCCCTTGCGTAATCAGGTGTACAAGAATATAACAGCAGTTCTGGTATCCCATGCCAAATTCAGCACCATAATCCTATTAACGTTCACTGCGAGAAGTGGACAACATGTAATGATCATTACAGTCACTCCAGTGACTGGTTGTGGTGGAAAGCACATGCTGGGCACCTAGAATCATCTTTCTCCCTTTAAATTGTTCCTGTTGTAATCATGCGTCATGAAAGAATAAAATCCACAACCACACAAAGAGAGAGAGAGAGAGAGACAAGAGAGATGATAGAAGAATGTCCTTCCTGTGTGTGTGTGTGTGTGTGTGTGTGTGTGTGTGTGTGTGTGTGTGTGTGTGTGTGTGTTTGTGTGCGCAGTTGTCCGAATGAATGTCAGAGTGACAGTCATCCACATATGGATCGATTAACAAACACAGCATGGAACACACAAAGAAAACAGAATAACCAACAGATCTTATTTTATACTGCACACATAACTCAGAACACATAACCTCTTCCTTCTTGAGCTTGACATTCATGCAACATATCCACAGATTATGACATACTAATGGTTGTAATATTTGTAGGCAAAATAGGAAAAAGCTTGCAATGCTAATGTATTTGGATTGAATGTGCTTCTGTTACAGAGAAGCTAAGGGCTAAGAGGCAGAGGCCATGTGACAGAGCAGATGACTGCAGGGATTGGCTTAGTGCAGCTGTGACATCAGCAAGCCTCCCACTTCCTCCATCCCTCCCTCCTCTCTCCTCTCTCTCTCTCGCGGTTGGCCTCTCTCTCTCTCCCTCGCGCAGTCGTTTTCTCCTCTGCCTTTTCCTCAGCATCCCCCTCTCAGAGATGGCGTGTGTCGATGCTGTTCGGGCGTCCGGGGCCTAACGCGCACAAGGCCCTTCCCCCGATCCGCAGCAGCCTCCCTGGGCACCGTGTCCCAGCCGCGTCCCTCCCCCGCCCCCCCCGCCCTGCGCTGGTGTCTGGAAGCTGGGCTCAAGGGCTGGAGGGAGCCGACGTTTCCGCTTCGCTGGGGGAGCCTTTTTGAACGAGCTATGCCCTACCCCGGCATCCTCTAACCGGTCGGATTCCTCCGAATCCGGTCTCCCACCATCCGTGTGGGGGGGGGCAGAGGAATGAAAAGCTGCAGTCATGATGGAAGGTAATCTCCTCCTCCTCCACCTTCCTCCCCTTCTCTCCTTCTGCTGTGCTGTATCGGGCTCTGCTGGTGCTCTGTGATCATGGCATCGTATGTTTTCCCCTCTCTAGCATGACGTGGCTTTTGTGTATATGTGTGTGTGTGATGGGTTGATGTGTGTGTGTGTGTGTGTGTGTATGTGTGTATATGTGTGTGTGATGGGGTGGTATGTGTGTGTGTGTGTGTGGATTGATTTGTAAGTAGCTGATTGAAGCTCTCTGTGGTGCGGCAGCATGAGAACGACATTCCGGGGAGGCCGTGTGAGTGTGTGTGCGTAAGTGTGTGTGTGTTTCTATAGTTCATCATAAATCTTGTGTCAAGGTTACACACGGCTGTGGTTCACTGTTAAGCATGTGTGGGTGAAGTGTACAGGGTCTGTGATCACCAGGCTGGTTACCACTTGACTATAGGGTCCACAACAGGACCTGCTCACAGGCCACTCATCAACAAACCTCACACATGATTTCAAAGGTTTTGACATGACTCTATGTATTGTATTAATTCTCCCAGTGAGCAAGGCCTTCATGGCGTATGATTACTATAATGCGAAGCATTTGTGAATAATAGGCTTGTTTATTGGGTTTGTGACCAAACTGTTCTGACAGAATGCGTGCAAAACAACAGCTTGAACATCAGCTCGAGTCCACTTCACATCACGGGGAGCTCCGCTGTGTTCCAGCTAGCTTCTACAACATTCCTCTTACCTACTACATACAGTACTGTTTACCCTTTTAGCCTCATAATGGATTTTTGAGAATCAAAGCAGGGTGTCTACAGTCAAACTGTTATCACAGTGCATGTTCTGTATGAGATACCTTAATCGAAGGCAGACAGTGTATCATGGTTGTCATGGTTAGGTTAGGAGGTCATCACCACCAGATCCCCATGTGCTGGATGGCGCTCCTGACATCACTGGTATTGATGACTCTACTACTAGTAGCCTTCCCCTCCAAGACGGAAAACTTAAAGTTAACAGGATTAATTACAACAATCAGTGTTTAATTAGAGCCTCGGGGTTCGGTTCAGTCAAACTTGATAATTGGGTTATGGAAACAACATTGTTGCAGTGCAACGTGGCTGTCGTATTCTCATGTGCGGGGAGTCCCGAGTCCTTGACATTTTGTAGAGATTTGATTTGATTCGACGTTGTTGTCACAGTGCACAGTACGAGTGTAGAGCCACAGAAGTGCAAATAGCATTCAACCGGAAGTGCAGATAGTAATAACATATAAACGGAGGTATCAAGTGCAAAAGAAATGGCAATAGAAAAGTGGAACAGTGCAATAAGCAGATACACTGTGTGAGGTCACATGTTGAGCGTTGGAACGTGCAACCGTGCAGTGTAATGAAATGGGGCAACAACCAGATATACTGAAGTAGAGATTGAATTGGAATTGAGTTGAATGTGCAAAACAGTGTCGTTCATTGAAATGTTTGTGCAGGGTTGTGTGAGAGTCTGAAGGTGTTATCCTGAGTCATAACTGGGAGGGGGGAGGGGCGGAGGGGGAGAGGTTAGAGGGTGGGATCAACGTTCGAGTCCAAGGATTTTCAGGTGGACAGCTGAGGTAAAAAAACCTGTTCCTGAACTTACTGGAGTGACAGTGGAGCCTTCTAGTTACACTGCATTATGGGTACATGTGTTGTTTTGAGTGGACACTGTTTAGTTTTCCATGCTTGCAGGACTCTCTGTCCGTTTGTCTGTCTTCTTTTCTCTATATTGTCGTATCCGGTAAATGGTCACCCAGATATAGGAGACATTGGAGCGTGTGTAGTCTTTAGAGGGGAGAGGGACTCATCACAGAATCACCTCACCAAGGGGCAGCGGTGCTGGCTAATATCTCACAAGCTCTCATTAACCTGGGAGACCGTCTGCATCGCGGATCCCCAGTTCCATTCCCCAGGGAAGAGGCACAGACGACATTTTGGAGATCCACAACAGTGTGAGAAAGACCTCACATCTCCCTTCTTCGGGAGAGTTATGGTTGGTCCAGTACCCAGTCAACCTTTTGGAGGACTCCCCAAGATGGCAGCAGGCATTCAGGGTCTAGGGGGGGGCCTGGAGGGGGTCTAAGCTGGGCACACTCAGTAAACTGTGCCACTCTGGGTGTTGGTTTTTCCCCGTTGCCCTGATTCCAGCGTGGTACGGAGCCAGCTCACAGCCCCTGAAGGCCTTGGCATCCGTTTTGGCCCAGGGCTCCTGCAGAAGCAGCATCCCCCTCCAGTCTCAGGAACGTGTGTTTGTGGATCCCTTCTTTCCACTTCAGCATTTCATTACTGAGTTCTTTCTTTACCCTTGTATATGGATGGGACGCTATGCAGCGTTTATTGGGATAATATTGCTAAAAGATGATGGTGATTATGTTGTGTGCCTGGGTTGGTTTTCAGACTCGGTCTGTACATGGGCATGGCACATACAGGCTTCACTCTATACTTGTATGTGCAATTTCAATCTGTACCTTGGTTCAAAAGAAACGTTTTCGTTCTTTCCTCGCCTCCTTCGATCTCTCCGAATCCTCCCATCGTCCCTCTTGACGATAGGAACCTCATGTTGTCAAAGCATTACAGTGAACCCCTGTTTGTGATCGACCGGTCCCTTTCTCTAACTCAGCGTCTCTCCCGCTCTGTGCGCTTCCTGGTTAGGACTGAAAAAGCGGACGAGGAAGGCCTTTGGGTTACGCAGGAAGGAGAAGGACCCAGACCCCACGTGAGTGTGCTCATGCGCTCCTCATGCGCTCCTCATGCGCTCCTCATGACTGCAGTTAGACTCAAGCCACTTCCAAACGCTGCATTATTTAACCTCCAAAAGACTGTTTCCCTAAAGCTCGGTGGCACCAAAGATCTGTTTTAGGGCAGTTCTATGTCTTGTGACATTGCTTGTAAAAAGGGCTATACTAATATATTTAGATTTGATTTGATTCGATCAGTTTTAGGCTGTTGGCCTAACAGTTGATCTTGTTACAAAATGTTTGTGTTTTTTCCCCTCAGTACTGATCCACGCTCTGTCTCTTTACACAGCAGTTCACCTAGCAAAGAGGGAGCTGTAAGTTGAACCATAAATACATCATATCATGTCATGTATAAATATGTTACTGTATTAATCATATCTTCTTTTGTTGGATAATCCTTTCCTGTAATTTTGTTTTCCAAAAAATACCCTGACCAAAATGTCCCAGACGATATACAGTATATCCATTTCTGCCATCATAATGTCTAACGTTTGTAGGATATACATTCCTATTGCTATTATAACTCTATAGTCGCTTTTTTCTACGTTATTTCATTAATCCCAGAAGAAAACCAATGGGGCTGCCAACGGCTACAATGGCGAGATTGATTGGGGCCGATACGTAAGTGTCTCACCTAGTCTACCTTCACCTTCTGCGCGCCCCTAGATCAGGGCTGTCCAGCCCTGTTTCTGGAGACCTAATCTACTGCAGCCTGGTCCTGTAGGTCCTTTAGTCTGCAACACATTTCTTCAGGTCTTCCCTCGCTGTGCCGAGGCAACCATGGTTATGTAAGGAGTCTTGGGAGAGGGACAGTTTGTCCCGTGTGAGTCAGAGCGAGCCAAGCGGCGGCGCAGAGTGTCGGCACGAGGAAAAGAAGTGTTTTGTTGTGCACATGACATGACCAATGAGAATGGGTCCTTCTGTGTGTGTGCCCTCCCTCCCTCCCCCTCTCCCTCCCTCCCCCTGTCTCAGACTTCCCCGGATGTGGACGACGAGGGCTTCAGTCTTCGGCCGGGGGAAGAGGGAGAAGATATCCTTCCACAGTGTAGCAGCCGGTCTTGGGACACTGCCTGCACTATTGACCTGTTTAACGGGGCGAAATGTTGGACGAGTGCTTCTCTGTGTTAAATAGGCCAAATCAATAGAGCCTCATCTCTCTCTCTCTCTCTCTCTCTCTCTCTCTCTCTCTCTCTCTCTCTCTTTCTGGTACACATGGGATGGAAACTTGACTGCTGGATGCAACAGTGCCAGAGGATTAGGAGGTAGAATTGGACTCTACCTCTAAAACTAGCTCAAAGTCAAAACTTATTTCTCGACACAGAACATAGACATGTTGTAGAGCTAGAATGGCTTAGCACATCGGCCTGTGCTGCAGAAAGGTTTTGTGTTTGTGTCATCGGATCTCAGAGCAGTCGTCAGAGATAGGGAGAGAGAACCTTAAGGTGGAGCAGTAAGGGATATCGGCGAGGACACGGAGGTGTCTGTTACAGAGGGCGCAGCGTGTTCAACCAGACAGGTTCCATTCCTTCTGTCGTGTCCATGTTCTTCAAGTGTAGCTTGCTAAGGTACATCATCTCTCCACACTAAGGCAGGGCAAAAGCCGATATCTTACGCCTCCGACAGAGATATCCGGCGCGTAACGAACGCCTCGTTGAGTAAAACGTCGAGCGAGAGTGGCTTGTCCTTGACCAGACCTCACCAGCTCCCAAGGGCAAGCAGTTCTTCTCCTCCAGCGACTCGGAGGACGAGGAGGACAGCAAGAAGAAGTTCAAGATCAAGATCAAGCCGCTGCCTTCGGACAGCGGCAGGTGCTCCGTCCCCTCCGTGGACGAGCTGAAGGCCTCGGTGGGAGGCTTGGCGCTCTCCCCCTCGCTGGTGAGAACGCCCCGTCTGTCATCCCAGGTGCCTGTTCAGCTCGTTACAAGTGCAGTGTTTGGAATCTTGAAGCTGTAGTCAAAAGGAAGCAGAAATCTGTCTGATATCTCATCGGTTCTCCCTCTCTTTTTCTCTCTTCTTTGCCTTTATGTGTGTCCGTCCCTGCCGTGTTGTCCCGGGTAGAAGAGAAGTCCGGTAAGTCCTTTCTTGTTATCTTTAATCTCACTGGCCCAAATGTTGAGAGAGCATTGCATGACGTTGCTCCGTTTTCCTACCTTGGCGGTTTACAAATACCTCATTTGGGGGTGTTGCATTGTATATCTGTCCCCCTCTCTGCATGTTGTCCCATTGTCCCTCCATCATTCTGCATTCAGCCTTCACATCCTTCGAAACCCTTCCAAAGAACCCCTCCGTTGTTCGAACTTTCCTTTTTGTTCACGCCTTACTTGAAACTCGCTCATTCCTCCAAAATGCTCAGCTGTGTCAGAGCTGTAGCAAACACAACACCTGTTTCCCAGCCCAGTGATTGAGTCGTGTCCCAACTGCAGGTTTGAACATTATTAACCAGATGTGTGGTAGACTGAGAAGGGGGTGCTGGCCAGGCTAATACTGTGAGGTGTTCAGTCTGTCGGTGCATCATATAGGCTAGTCCTCTCAGGGGTTCAGTAAGGACGGGTTGGTTTGTGTTTGGGTCCATTTGACTGATCTGTCACTCACTCTCTGACCAGGTGTGTTCTCTCTTCCTTTTTGCTGGTCTCAGAGACGCAGTCCGGTGAGTTGCCCCCTGCTGGCTTCATGCAGAACTTGCCTTATCAGAGTGAAACACGCTTGGCTTTGCTTGTGTCTACAGGTTGATAGGGTGTGTTTATGATTATGTTTAATTTATGCTGAAAATGTTATGTTTGCCTTTGGTTTCAGGGACCGATAAAGAGACACCTGTCTTGTAAGTACACCATTTTGTTGCTATATTCAGCTGTGCTTGGATACGTTTAGTTGCGTTGTGACTGTGCCCAGGCTAATGTGTGCGTCTGAACGTTCTCCGCAGGTGAGGAGATCGCCAGACCCAGACGATCGACTCCAACGCCAAGCCCCGCCCCCGATACACCAAGGTCAGAGTTCAGAGTACATTCTATCAGGGACAAATGACTCCTCTGGAATCTCCAGCTAGTTGAGAAATTGATCCTTACATTATCAGTCCAGATGAATTTATTTTCGAACTGATAACTGTCATGCTGATATTTGTATGTTTATGTGTGTTTTATGTGTGAATCTCCCTTGCAGTGACAGAATATCCCAGAATCCTTCAGCTTTCTTTGGTGCTCCTCCTGAGACTACGCACAGCATACAAAGATATGACGGTATCTCACAGATAGAAACATATTCGTCTTTGCATGTGTGTGTGCGTGTGTGTGTGTGTCATCCATTTTTCTCCATTCATCGCCTGTCCCTGTGGTTTGTCCCATGGTAGTGGTCCCTACGGAGTCATCGGAAGCATGGAGTGACTCCAGGCCCCAGCCAGACTCCCCTCTGTCCAGGGGCTTTCCCACAGGAGGTAACTCAGGTTCACATGCAGAAACAATCCCTTTTCATCCCGTGGATACAGTTTGTGTCTGAATATACACCATTGACTTGTGTAGGGGTGGGTGAACTTACAGCAGCACCTTTCTTTGCAGCTCCTCCTCCACTTCCTCCCAAGAAAATCCCAAGTAGTCAGGGCTACTCCTCGGAATCTTCTGGTAATTAATCAACCGATGTGTCTTGGCATTTGTGTTGTGTGCGTCATGTTTTTGAGTGTCATTTTGATAAACCACCCTCCTGACTCCTCACAGCCGAGCTACCCAATGGCAGAGCTCTCCGAAGCCCTGCCCCCATCTATCTCAACGTCCAATCACCGGCCTCCTACAGAGGCTCCCCGGTGCCTGACCTGGACGATGTGTTTGGCCCGGTGGACGACCTGCGAACCAATGAGGACAGAGCGTCCCCCAGATGGGTCAGCTTCAGCGAGAGGCCGCCCCCTCCGGATGAGCCCGCCCCTCCCCCACCCCCCCTCCTCCCCTCCACCAGACACCCCCTCCTCCGCATCCTCCCCCTCCTCCCCCTGCCTCTCCCCTGGACCCCCTCCAGACGAGCCCCCTCCTTCCCCACCCGCGTTCTCCCCCTCCTCCTTGCCACCCTTCTCTCCCCCAGACTCACCCCCCCTCCATTGTCCTCGGACCCCCTCCAGATGAGCCTGCGCCCCCCCTGCCTCCAGATTTCTCCCCGCCAGACTCCCTGCCCTCCTGCCTGGACCAGGAGCTTCAAGATCTGTACGCGGCGGACCTAGAGTCACTGGAGCTGTCTCAGTACATGTCCTCCCCGGCCCCCACCAGCCCCGTGCCTCCCCTGCCTGCAGGGCGCTCCTCCAGGGCAGGCGTCCCTTCACCCCTGGTCCTGGGGGCCACCGGGGGGAAGAGGACCCCGGAGGGAGCTTACCTGAGGGAGGAGCTGCCTGACTTCATGGCCTCGCCCAGGGAGCTAACCCCCGGCTTCCGGGGCACCCCTCCCCCCCTCCCTCCACCAACCTACAGGTCTATCGTCTCCTCACCCGGACCCTACTCTGGCAGCGGTGAGCACCGCTACGGTCCATGCACGCTGCGCTGCACACGCATTTTGGGACCCATCAAATCATGTCTGACCTTCCTAGTTTGTAACAGGTCCTATGTTATTTCCCCAGGCCCCTCCTCTCCAGCTCGTCCTGTCACGCCCCTCTCGTGTGGCAGTCCAGTCCCTCCCCCTCCGCCTCCAAGACCCTCCTCTCGGCCCAAACTGCCGCCCTGGGAAACCCTTTGGTGACCTGGTATGGACCTTTCCTGAATCCCAACACCTCTAGGAGGCTAGACACACATGTATCTGATTACAACTTTCTTGTGAGTTGTGAATTGTATTTAAGTGTGCTGATTAAGCCAGGCCAGTTTTTCTGCCACAGTTCTAGAGAGTGGCATGGTACTGAGTATGCCACTGCGGTCAAATTCTCAAGGGGGTCCTCTTGGCTTTCACAGACTCGGCCCTTCAGTCCTCCGGTCTCCGGCAGCCCCCCGCCCGTCGCCCCGCTGGCCAGGGCAGAGAGCTCCTCCTCCATCTCCTCCGTCACCTCTGTGAGCGCAGCCTCCACCCCCACTCTGGGAAGGGAGCTCAACATATCCACCACAGGTGAGAATACACACACACACAAACACACACACACACACACACCTGCAGGAGGGCTGACCCAGGTGCTCCTGTATCAACCTTTCAGCCTGCCTGATCATTTTGTGATGACCTGGAAACGTTGACGTGGTCCGTTTCGCCGATGACATGCCTAAGGGCCCTCGTAGCAAATGACAACACGGCTCGCAGACTAGCATGCTATCGAACGGGCCAATCCCATCATGTCCATCACTCTTAGTTCCCCGTCATTGGCCCAGCTTCACCTCCACCATGGGTGTTACTGTCTGTTAACTCATCCTGCTGTCCTTCTCTCCCCCTGTCCATCCATCCATCTGTCCTTCTTGTGTCTCTCTCTCCGTCATCCCCACTGCACCCTCAGAGGGCCCGCACCCTTCCCTGGTATGGTTTGACCATGGCAGGTTTTATTTGTCCTTTGAAGGTGAGTCGCACCAGTGCACTCGCTCAACCTTGCATGACCCTGCCCCATGTTCCTGTCCCTCCGGTGGACATCGCTCCCCTCGCCCACGAGATACTCCCTTCTTCCTGCCAGTCATCAGAATGCCCTCGCTCCTACATCCTTCCCATCTTCATACCTTCCTCCCTCTAGGAAGCATGGCTTCTATGTGGGACGAGATCCAGTAGCCAGGTATATTTGATGCAGATGAAAGGGTCTGGACACAGAGTGAGGTTGTTAATCCACTGTGTGTGTGTGTGTGTGTGTGTTTGTGTTAGGGTGCTCCAGAGGACCCAGTCCGCTCACTATGGGATCCCAGGACACCCTGCCAGTGGCTGCTGCTTTCACAGAGACCATCAACGCCTATTTCAAAGGAGCTGACCCCAGCAGGTTCGACAGCATTGCACCTTGCAGACAGAACACACTGACTGACTGAAAACGTACACAAACACTTTTAATCGTAACACATGTTAACCCAATCCATAGTCACATTTGCCAACGTAACACTAACTGACATAAAGTTGATGTGAGTATTGAGACTGATGGCGTGTCCTCCATTTTCCTGCTGCAGGTGTGTGGTGAAGATCACCGGGGAGATGGTCCTGTCCTTCCCAGCAGGCATCACCAGACACTTCGCCAGCCACCCTTCTCAGCCCATCCTGACCTTTAGCGTTAGCAACTACAGCCGTCTGGAGCAGGTGCTGCCCAATCCGCAACTACTGTGCTGGTAAGGGGGCCGTCACAGAACACGTTGACTCATGTGGTCCTTGTCATGGTCAGGGTTTGGAGCTCACTCTTGGCTGTGTTCTAGATGTAGGGTGCCGCGTGTAGTGCCACTGAGCCCCAGTGTTCTAGTGATGCCTGAGACGTTGTCATGGTTTCAGATTATACTGGATTATTCATGGTGATTCTTTTAGGATGTCATCTGACTTGCTTTTGATGTTGTTACAGCGATACCACTATGCCAGACGTGGACACCAAGGAATTCTGGGTGAACATGCCGAACCTGATGAGTCATCTGAGGAGAGTGGCTGACCAGAAGCCTCAAGCCACCTACTACAACGTGGACATGATCAAGTACCAGGTGAGACGATCGCCATGGCGTCATCATATTCATAACAATGATAGTTGCATCATGTGGTTCATTGGCACAGAACTTTTTCTGAAAAAGGGTCTCTCTCTTTATGTATTGATTAAAAAGACTTTGGCATCCAAGTCCTTTTCATGGTACTTAACAGACATGTCAAGAGGCAAGAAGCCTCTGGTAAAGATCGGATTTGGATTCATATAAATGGGATGACCGAACACAGTGGATTACGCGCTATTACAGTCCTACATCAATGTGATCTGTCCCAGGTGTCATCAGATGGGATCCAGTCCACTCCTCTGAACGTGGCGGTGAGTTGGCGAGGAGACGCCACCAGCACTGACCTCAGGATAGACTACAAATACAACACGGAGGCCATGGCCACCCCCGCGCCGCTCCACGACATCCATTTCCTGGTTCCCGTGAACGGGGGAGTCGCCAAACTTCAAGCCATGATCCCCCCTGCCATCTGGTAAGTAAGGCTTCTGATTGGTCCAGATCCTGGTGTGAGAGGATGATTGGTTCAAATGCTGCTCTAATGAGAATGTTGTATATCTATATTGTAACCCCTATCTATATCGGACCCCAAAAAATCTAAATCAGTCTTGCTCTAGCACAAACATCATTGTAAGGGTTTTCGAAATGCTTTAGAAATTTTATTTTCCTACCACAGGAACCCGGAGCATCAGACCATGCTATGGAAGATCCCCAGCCTTTCTCAGCGGTCGGAAAACGGAGGCAAGTCTCACCCTCTTCCTTCCTAGTCCTCCCTTCTCTTGTTCTTCTGTTGTTCAGCTTTGTCAGCATCCCCCATCTTCATGCCTCATCCTCCATCTCAATCCCCCTCCAGGTGTGGGGGCCTTACTGGGGAGGTTCCAGCTGACGGATGGTCCTAGTAAACCTTCCCAGTTGGCCGTGCAGTTCACCAGCGAGGGCAGCACTCTCTCTGGCTGTGACATCCAGCTGGTGGGGACTGGCTATAGGCTTTCCCTCGTCAAGAAGAGGTTCGCCGCAGGTCAGTTCATATGCCAGAGTTAACGTAACACTTTGTGGGCTGCATCATTCAAACACTCCATAGAGCGTTGAACCCCAGAAGACATGGGACTGAACCTGGGTACCCGGCTTTTTCTGCCTTCAAACATGCGCCAACGTTCCATTGTTCAACATGGTTTTGAGTTTTTCTATGAGCAGAAAGAGACCGGCACTCAGGGTTTGAGAATCCAACCATTTGTTCACTGCAGTTCATCCACTGAATGGCCTGACTGAGTTCTCTCTGCTTGTGGCCTTTGCAGGGAAGTATTTGGCCGACAATTAGTCCACACTGTTGTAAAAGAAGCTAAGATGGAAACAATGGATTGTGAGAATAAGAGACGGGGAATGGATCGCACACTTAAAACATGGCATCAACAGAGAAACTTCTGGAACTTCTTTCACTTCTGTTGTGATGATGCATGTTGGACTAAACCAATAGGATGTAGTCAACACTCCAGGGTATAATTTTACTGTAAAACACATTCTATTCAGTAGTGTCACTGCTGAGTTTATGCAAGTAGTACCAGTTTTTGTTGTTGCAGCCACTGGGTTTTGGAGGCAAATCACAAAGCACATTTAACCCCAATTAGCATAGTTACTCATCCTTGGGTCCATACAGTGACCGAGCCTTATTTGAGAGAAGTTTATAAATAGAAAGTTATGAAAAATATTCTTAGCAGAAAAATGTGAATACATACTGTAATTAATGTTACATTTGTCTAAATTGAGAATAAAGGTAACTCCTTTCCTGAGCCAAGTTAGTGTAACATTTTGATGGATGCCATCATTCAGTGTTTTTTCCATTTGATCTTGTTGACACATTCATCAACCAGCACCTGATGTAAAGTCATGACAAATAGCCTTTTAGTGGTGTTTTCCAATTACGGACCGAGTAAACAATATGGCTGCCTTTCTAGCAGGAACAAGGAGTTAATTTGTGTTGACTACTACACGACAGGTTAATATCGCAGAATATCATAGAATCCTCCATTAACTGTTTATTGAGAATACAAAACCATGTGATGTATGTTCCCTATGTTATTTAAATTTCTTGTTTTTCCACCATGTGGAGTAAATAGGTGTTTTATCATTTTCTAAAAGCAATATTTAAAATCGGTATGTAAAAATTGTAAATACGAAAGACGTTTCCTGATCTGATATCTGTTTGGAAATACGAGTGTATGTGTATTGTTTAAGAATACATTGGTGTTGTTAGACCTTAAATAGAACATTGCAGCACTTTTTAGACAACAGTTCATGTTTTTTTCCGCGTGGAAATTACTGTGACATGACCATGATTTAAAAAAATAAGTAAAATGGCGCAGCATGTAATTTGCATCACTTAAACCGTTAATCATCATCACCCGAACTTTATTCTGTACTCCAGTGCAAATCCGTTTCATTTTAGAATGTTAAGATAAAAACGATATGGAAAGCAAAATATTAAACATGAATCATAGTCTGTGACAATGATCCAGGCCGGTAGTTGAGGAGTAGAGAACTGCACTTGCTGTAAATTCCACGTTCTACATTGTGGTTGCACCTGAGAACTGACACTAGCCTACCTTTAGCATGTTTCCCAAGTATTGCACCACCTTGATAGATTACAGTCAACGTCATCCTCTCTTTCCCGACATAGGCTACACACGAACATTTTTATGGCATCAGTAATTGCTTCCTAAGCTTGATGCCACGCCATGTTTTAAACATTACATTTTATAGAATGTTTTGAAGCGTCCTGGTCGCATCGCAATATTCACTTTATTTCAGTCATACTCGTTTTAGTAAAAGTAAAACATAAAGAAAAATAATAAACAAACAGTAGGCTTACTATATCATTTCACCTAATTTTGATCCCACAAGCAGTAATTTATAATTGCAGTAATTTATATAGTGCTTAGCTACGTTCATTTGCCTTATGGATTTGCATATTTCAGTGACATAATTACATTCTTTCTGTACGTTTGTTTTATTTTTCTAAAATAATAATACTGTTCTGTCTGTATTCATTGGACACTGCGCCGGACACTAAATATGCAAACATTTCATGTACATTTCCCATCCAAAGATTTTAAGAGTAATTATATAAAAAATGAATATCATGTATTATCTGTTTTACTTGGTAATAAAGACCTGAAGAATATTGGGTATTGAATTGTGACTCAATGTGTTGTGTATTTCGGATCTATCTGCAGTGTGTGTTACCTTAAGGGGCGTTGGAGTTTTGTTTCTTCATCGTGCTCACAAGCCAATAGAAGCGGACGAGACGGATGTTTTTAATGAATTTGGTGACAGGTCCCTTTAAAACGTTCCTAGTGCTTGAATGGAAAACTCCTCCCCTAAAGCTGAGTGTTGTCTAGACAACACGATACTCTGGGTGGCTACAATGTTTCCTGTTTAGTTCATGAAACTTGAAAGGTAAGAATGTAGATTTCCATTAGAATGGTTTGTTCATTTGGAAATCTCTCCACTTGAGTCAGAACGTTGAGAATTCGATACATTCTGTGTGCTTCATTTGTGGATAATGGACTGGACTTGCTCTTAAACACTGTTATCTGTTCAGTGTTGACAATGTGTAATTGATATTGGCTCTTTTAGCTCAGCAAATAAAAATCCACTTTTGCTTATATTATAGGTTAACTATAAACACACATTGTAATGTCAGTAGTCATAAAACCTACCAAATAAGTGATCAATCATGTCTGTTTACAGCTACAAACGAACATCATAACTCAATAATTCCTAGAAAAGCCTAATTCATTCTATGAAGAAAAGACTAAAAACCTAGAGTTAGTATGTCTGACCTGGCTAAGGAGAAAGCAGCTCGTCACTTGAAGAAGAGAGCCAGCGTGTCTTCTCTTGGCAGCCATGAGGTAAAAGCCAAGGAAACAGCTGGTAGGACTAAGGAGTGAGTATTGCCTGCCAACCCTATATCTATATTGAACATGTACAGTACTTATATGTAAAATACTATGTAATGTAGGACATGACACGGTCTATAGTGATGTTGTATTATGAATGCCATGAGTATTGAACCTATCTTGACTTCTAGCTCCATAAGTACTGTATCTTACATGGATGAGCCAGGTCACCATGACGATAACCTTAGGCCTGCTGTTCAAATGGAAAACACTTACCAGATGGGTGAGCCGATCATTTCCCTCATACTTTAACCTGCACTTCCTGATAGACATCTGGTAACCCGAGTGGTTCATCAGTAATTGTCTGACCTCCTTTGTTTTTGTACTGTGGTTTAGGACCGTACCGCCGCTTCCCTGTCATCACTGTCAATGATATTCTGAAGGATGTACTCGCCAGCTACCTGCAAGAGGAGAAGTATGAGGCAGACCTATGCCGGCAAATGACAAAAACTATATCTGAGGTACATGATTCAACTCAGGAACACACACTGTAGCTGAATCCAAAAAGTCAAACACTACCGTTAAGAATGCCATGTCTGCCTATCCCGTTCAGGTGATTAAGGGCAGGGTGAAGGAACTGATGGTTCCTCGTTATAAGATCATCGTTCTCATCAGCATCGGACAGCTCGGTGACCAGAACGTGCGCATGGGCAGTCGCTGTCTGTGGGACTCGTCCAACGACACGTTCTCCTCGCACACCTTCAAGAACAGCTCTCTCTTTGCCGTGGCCAATGTCTACGCTGTTTACTTTGAGTGAGTCACAGTCACTGATGATAACTGCCATGGGTTTCAGATACACTGGGAAAGGCTTCATGCCCTTCTATAACCTTAGATACTGCGTATCATAAATACGATACATTTTATGTGTTTATTGTCATGTTCAAAACATATCAGCATGCAGGTGATTTGGGAAGTTTCCTAGAGTCCTAATTGAGGCACCTTCAGATTAACTGGGTTAATGTGTCACTACAGCGAGGCTCCACACATTGTTGTTTTGCCAGTACTGCAGCCAGAGTTGTTTTTAGAAAGTATAAAGATAAGGTGGCCTAAAGAAGATGGGAAAGGTGTGTACATGGAGTGTAGCTTTGAAAGTACGTCCTCTATTTGAAAAATATTTATGACATACAAAAGATCACATTTTAGAGGTGAATTGTTGGCTTCATCTAGACATTCTAATACTAAATGATGTACATCTCAATACTAGACCATTTTACATCCAAGCAACCTTAAGACTGTTTAGAACTAGCTTGTTTATCTGTGTGTATACTGTCGTCATACTTGTATGTTGAAGGGTCATCTCTATTTGCACTAAAGTATGTTTGGTTTGTCAGCAACCATGCCTTGAGAAAGAAATAAAGATTCTCACTGAGAAAATGTTGTCATTGGTTTAAGTTTGTACGGTGGCGCTGAGCATTCACCAAATAAAAAAAAGTTTCACAGAAGGATCTCGTAATTACGAGAAAGATCTCGTAATTACGAGAAAAGATCTCGTAATTACGAGATAAGGATCTCGTAATTACGAGAAAAGATCTCGTAATTACGAGAAAAGATCTCGTAATTACGAGATAAGGATCTCGTAATTACGAGATATTATCTCGTAATTACGAGATAAGGATCTCGTAATTACGAGATAAGGATCTCGTAATTACGAGATAATATATCGTATGCACGACACTAGGATCTCGTTTACGAGAAAAGGATCACGCCTCTCATTCATCAATAACGTTTTAGCTTGATTGTTAATGGTCACTTAAAGTCGCAGTTTCTGTAATAAAGCACTATTTTGTTTATTATTATGAAAGTCTGGAAACATGAAATACAGCCTAAATCACGTGAAATTCTCGTAGATCGGTGGACCCGTGGGTTAAGCCACTGCCTCTCAATCTTTTTTTGTTTTGCCCAACAGGGATCAAATCCAGGTCGTTACGATCTTTCTATAAATATATGTTCTTAAATGTAGACTATTTGTGGTTGTGATGTAGTGCTCACTTATACAGTCATGATCGCGTGGCTTGGAGGTCTCCAACAGTAGCCTACTTCCCATTGTTTGTGGGTAGAACATTACTAGTAGCCTATATTCCACTCGTCCTGTGGCTACCACAGTGTTTGTAGTATCTTTTCACAGTACGATCATTACTGTATATTGGTCACAAAACGTACATTTGTTTATGTCAAAATGCGTCAGTGGTGTCTAGCCCCAGCCTCGGTAAAAAGCCTCGCTAAATATGTTAGAAGTGCTTTAATATCCGCCCGAGGTAACCAAACCAGTTGTCTTAGCTCACCTAAACCAAAAGGTGTCTTGGACACAGATGCGATTTGACGTCATTACTAATAGCCAAAACGACGATTGAGTTTTGAATAATCGGTGGCTCAATCAGATAAGCCACACACCTGGACCTTTTAGTCGTTTTGTTCAACAGGGATCGAATCCAGGTCCTTGCGATCTTTCTATAAATATATTTTCTTGAATGTGTTTCTTTATACTTCGTTGGGATGTAGCGCTCACTTATACAGTCAAGATCGCCGCAATGGATATGAAATGTAGATTGAAGAACTCCAGTAATATGTTTGTAAATGTGTGACGAGTCTGGTGACCGAGACAGACAGCCACCGCAGATGTGAAGGGAACACAGCGCGTGCACGCGTAGAAAAACCAGTTGTCTTGAAAACCAGGTGGCTTGTTACACCGGCCTGCAGCTAGCCAGCAATGTTATTGATGAATGAGAGGCGTGATCCTTTTCTCGTAAACGAGATCCTAGTGTCGTGCATACGATATATTATCTCGTAATTACGAGATCCTTATCTCGTAATTACGAGATCCTTTTCTCGTAATTACGAGATCTTTTCTCGTAATTACGAGATCTTTTCTCGTAATTACGAGATCCTTCTGTGAAACTTTTTTTTATTTGGTGAATGCTCAGCGCCACCGTAAGTTTGGGACTTGCTCCTTAACATGAAAATACAAAGAGATATCACTACAGAATTTTGTTGATGATTTATTGTACATATGTTCTGTGAAGGAAAAGGCATTGCCACTGTCGTGATGTTTTGCTGATTCATTGAAGCCATCCAAATATGGGAAAAAGTCTTATTCTCAACACAAGGCAGAGAGGTCATTCTTATTACAGCCTTGTTGACAGCACAGCCTGATCAAGGATCCACTGAGGTCTCGTCTCCTCCTCTCTGCCATCCAGGTGCTCAGCCCATTCTGCTCCACATTGCCTGGGCAGCATAAGTTAAAGTAGTCATTACAAAGATCAAAAACTTGCAATCCAGCAAATCACCTTTTTGTTACGGTCTACCTCTTTTAGTGGAACAGTCGTAAAATAATGTCACATTTGACAGGTAATACAGTTGGAGGTGTTGTACTGCGCCCCATGTGTAAGAATGGTGTACCCTGTCCAGGTGTGGGTGAATACTGACCATCGGGTGAGTCCTCGTCAGCGGGGAACCGTCTCCACCTGGAGCCCCCGCAGGTGTACACCACAGCCCTCAGCAGCTCCCGTCCACACAGCCTCAGAGCCTTCACACCTTGCTGGGGCTCAGCCCGGCCAACAGCCAGCACACACAGCAGCAGCAGCGGAGGCAGCAGCAGGACTCTCATGGTGGCTTGGAAGTGCTATCAGAAAGATTCACGAAGATCTCACGCAGTCACTCGCTGGTTCTTCTGGTTGTCTTCTGAAAAAGCACCTGGGCCTCTTTATGTAGCATCCCCCTGTTATGTCACACTTCTTCAGAGGTCTCGGGAGTGATCCACGTCCCTTTCGTGGCAGTGACGCGAATTCACTCTGGTGATCATCATTTGTATTTGACAGCGGATGAGATTTAGGTCGTTTAGGAGATATGTGAGAATCTAGCATTTAACTGAATTGGTATCCATTCTCTTAAATGTTAAAGAGGGGCATTGCTGTCACTGCTCTTTTATGGGGTTTATTGCTGTACCGTAGCAAAGTGATTTTTAATGAGGGTTCTTGAGAGGTATCCAGTTACTTGACATCATGAAACAGATTAAGGCAATGGCTTTCCACATAGCAACATGACATGTGTGGCTATATTTTGAAATGGCAATGTTAACATTTTCCAGGAAAAACACATTTTTGCATGGCATTTCAATTTAATCAGACTCATGATCATTTGGCCTAACCATAAACTATCAAAAAAGTATTTCAGCAACAGGTAATGAATACCGTCAATGGCAATTATTATAATCCTTAGAACATAGGCTAGTTCCCAGTATGGTTTGAGTGCTTCAAACATTTGGCTTTCATGTGAATTGTTATTTAGTTTAGTAGTCGCATTAGTAGTGTGAGATAGTTGTGGGCGGGGCTATCTTATCCGGGGTCTGATTGTGACCCCGAATGTGACCCGAACTGGATTGCGAACATGGCGGAGGTAGGAAAGACTGAATTATTCGGAAAATTATTTTGTTTCTGGTTGACAATTGTTGTTCAATCGGATACAAAGGTCCCAAATGTAATATTTTACTTATGCGCAAAACTTTATAGCGACTCGCTTACATTTTCTAATATTGAACTAAGCCCTTTTCTGTGGTTAAATTGCATTTAGCAAACTTCAGTATTAGCTAGCTGCTGTAGCTACTGCTAAATGTGCTATGGCTAGCTAACGTTAGCCTAGCTATGCTACCTACGTTCTGATATTGACTTCATCAGCGCTACACAGTGATTCCAGGATAGTACTCTTGCTATAGCTAGCTAACTAGCAAACAAATGATTGCGCACATTGAAAACACTGCTCTGTTACTTGTCCGTATATAGTAGTTTGTGGCCTATCGTTCAAATTGTTATCCAGTTGCCAGAAATGCTACTGGTGATGATCGGATATCATATGCTATGTATGTGGCACCATCATAAGTTAGCCTAATATCTGCTGCTTGATCAGCTAGCTAGCTAGGCTAGCCAAGTTCAGGCGCGCTTTTTGTGCTCTGACTCCCACTTCCATCCACTAGAGACCAAGTATGTTTTAGATTGATACATTATCCTTTGCACTCAGGAGATTAAACATTACAATTTAGCTAACAGTAATGTCGCCGTCTATTATGACTGTAAATTGCAGATTTAGCTAGCTCTGTATGAAAGGTGCATAGGAAGACCGATTGTGGTTTACGGTGGTTCGCTGTAACTTGTTATGTACTTGCATTTGATATCAAATTGTTTTTATGTTTCAGCCCTCCGTTGGGAGTACGAGCCCAGGTAAATATCTAACTTCTCTGTAGGTGCTATGAAAGTTGGTGCATTGGGGGGAAAAGACTACAATTCCATATCTGCTTTCCTGTGTTTGTTTTCAGGAGGTTCAGCAGGTTCCGATGATCATGAATTCGACCCCTCGGTAGATATGCTAGTCCATGACTTTGATGATGAACGCACACTGGAGGAAGAGGAGATGCTTGAGGGGGGAGAGACCAACTTCAACAATGAGATTGAACATCTTGAACGGGTGCGTCTTAGCCCGGCATTGCCAGACCAATTTGCAAATGTGTAGTAGTCTGGAACCTTTCCATTCATTTGACATTTTAAAGGGACACAGACCAAAATGCCTCAATGTGGCTCTTTTGTATAGTCATCATATTAAACCTGCCCGTATCAGATAGACTGTTATGATTGGCCTGACCCGATTATGGTTTGAGGGGACTCTGTTTAAACGGGAGGGTAGCCAGACCAATCTTCCAGAGCAAATAAAACATGAGCTGGCAGATTCGTCTGGTTCCCAGGCTAGGTGCGTCTTCTAACATTGGCTAACTCAGTATAATATGTTCATGTTGTATTCCGACACAGGATCTGTCACTTTCTAAGTTCTAAGGTTTCTAAGTTGTTTAGGGTGACATTTAAGTAAGGAAAATGGTTTGCATCGTTTGTTAGGAAAGTGAAATGCCCATCCACGAGTTGCTGAGTCTCTACGGATACGGCGGCGGCTCGCCTGCGGACGACGAGGAGGAGGAAGAGGAGGAGGACGTCGAGGATGACGAGGAAGACGGCGAGGCGGAGGACGACGAGGAGGAGGAGGAAGAGGAGGACCTGGACAACGACGAGAGCAGCAGAAGCACGGGGGAGATGAAGAGGAACAAGGTTCATTTCACCTTCAGAGCATCCCAACCAATCGGCTGAAAGCATGCATGCCGCGTTAAGACAACGTCCACATTTGACCCGATCCTTGCGTGTGTTTCAGACCGAGGGGGTGAAGATCTCGTCGGGGCTGGGGGAGGACGCCCAGTCGTCCTCCGAGGTCCGCACGCGCTCCGTCAAAACCCTCGGCACGGCAGAGCTCATTCGGCCGCAGAAGCTCAAGTACTTTGAAAGTAAGAGCCCTCTGACTCCTGTCCCACTCTGTTTCCCACCGGCTCCATTGTTTGCCTTTGTCGTCATTAAGCCATTCTTGGGTCCTCCGTTTTGTTTTAGACGATGCCGAGGAGGAGTCTGAGGAAGATGAGGATTATATTCCGTCAGAGGACTGGAAAAAGGTAACTATGCCGACAACGTAACGTAAGACGTGGCTGTCCTCTAACTCGCGTAGATGGGTGATGATGTAACTGGGGGGGGTTTTCCTTTTCAACAGGAGATCATGGTTGGTTCCATGTATCAGGCTGAAACGCCGTCGGGTCTGTGTAAATATAAAGACAACGAAAAAGGTATGGGTCTTGCGTGTTAGATCTGCTGGCGTTAGGCAATTACATGGGCTGTAAAGAATGTGTTGAAAGGTCAGGTCACCTCAAATCCTGAACCATAAACGTATGATGTGGAGGGGGAGGGCGGTACTTTCACTGTTCGTTACATCATGTCCCCCTCTCTTTCTTACGGTCCCCTCCTCTCTCTCTGTCTCTCTCTCTCTCTTTAGTGTATGAAAACGATGACCAGCTCCTATGGGACCCCGAGTTCCTTCCGGAAGGCAAGGTGGTGGAGTTCCTGACGGAGGCGTCGAGGCGCACAGGGGAGGAGAAGGGAGTGGACGCCATCCCAGAGGGCTCTCATATCAAAGACAACGAGCAGGTGAGTGGTTGCGGAGCGCACAGCCGGCGCCCAACCCACAGACCCAGGCTGTACTGACACGCCTCTCATCCTGTCTTCACAGGCTCTTTATGAACTGGTCAAGTGTGATTTTGACACAGAGGAAGCTTTAAGAAGATTGAAGTTTAATGTGAAAGCAGCTAGAGGTAATTGTATTCTGTATGTTTCTGGATTTGGTGTTAAGCGATGCGATGTCTTCTATAGGGGGTGAAAATCGCCTTGACAGAGTTGTCTGGG
Organism: Mallotus villosus; assembly: GCA_903064625.1. Classification (NCBI taxonomy): domain Eukaryota; kingdom Metazoa; phylum Chordata; class Actinopteri; order Osmeriformes; family Salangidae; genus Mallotus; species Mallotus villosus. The sequence goes on from CAEFZP010000725.1 coordinate 146,592, forward strand.
TGAAGTATCTTTTTTAACCTTTTCTGTTTTGCCATAGAAGAACTGTCTGTGTGGACAGAAGAAGAATGTAGAAATTTTGAACAAGGACTCAAAGCTTATGGAAAAGACTTTCATTTAATTCAAGCTAACAAGGTAAGACATTGTCATTGATTATACCATTTATAATTTAATTACAATACAATATTTGATGTTCTTGAGAACAAAAGTATCAGAATGTTCATTTTGTTTTTGAGATTTGCATATGATGTGTTTTGAAAGCGATCAGAGTGGGAGTCGGTTTCATTTCAACTCCAATTAGTGTCAGGAGAGTCGAGATTTGATTTGTGAATTGAATGAAAATCACTCTGTAATCCCCCACTACAAGAGTGCTTTTCAATTCACTGCACATTTCTGAAAGCTCTCCCTCTGAATCGAAAGTTGAACTGGAACTAAGCCCCACTCTGGAAGCGATGGTAATAATGGCTATTTCTCGTGTCTGCTGAATTAAATTTTTCAGGTGAGAACTAGGTCTGTAGGAGAATGTGTGGCCTTTTATTACATGTGGAAGAAGTCTGAGCGTTATGATTTCTTTGCACAGCAAACCAGGCTTGGGAAAAGGAAATACAACCTTCACCCAGGTGTCACGTAAGTCCACACGCTGAACACCGGGCGCTTTTAGCCATTTGAGTTGCATACCTTGTTCTATGGAAGGCCTTCCCAGTCCCCTCCTCCCCCTGCATGTGGATGTGACTCTGCCGTGACCCGGGCTCCGCCCCCTGGGCAGTGCAGTGCGCGTGGCCTTGACCGTGTCCTGCCTATGTGCGTTACCAGGGACTACATGGACAGGCTGCTGGATGAGACAGAGAGTGCTACATCCAGCAGGGCGGCCTCACCCCCGCCCACCACCTCCAACAGCAGCACCAGCTACTCGGAGAAGGAGGACGGTAGCAGCCACAACGGTGAGGAAACGCACACCAAACATTGCTTCCCATACATACAAGAATTACGTCAACAGCCACGATTTGGGGCAAGCCATTGACGGCAACTCATTTGGCCCCGACAGGTTTATCGAGCCACAACTCGGGCTCAGGAGAAGGCTCGTCGCTGTTGAGTGAAGTGAAAGCAGAAGCTGTCCAGCAGCCCAACGGGCCCTCGCACGGCTCCGACTCCCCTCCCCCGGCCTCAGACAACGACTCGAACGGCTGCGAGCCGTCGGAGGCGCCCAGCCACGACAGGAACGGGACCCTGGAGCCCCACGGCGAGGCCCCGCCTCCCTACGACCTGCTGAGCAAGAGGTGCCGGACGGAGGCGGAGCCATCGGGCCAGAGCGAGCCCGAGCCCTCCAGAACTCAGGAGGACTGACGACTCCTCGCGGGGCAGGGCAGGGCAAGAAGGACATGGAAACCAAACGTCAACGACCAACCAAACCCAGCTGGGCCACCAGCAACCGAGGGAGGGGCAGAGGCCTGATTGTAAAGGAGCACACATGGCCCCCCCCCACCCCCAAACCCAGCAAACCTCGGCTCCACTCATCCAAAGTACCACGGGATCCTTCACTACGATTCTACTATTCTTTTTCCGCATCCATTTTTGGAGAGCCCGATCTCAACATTTTCCAAAAAAAAATGCTTTCTCCCCCCACCCCCCTTCACTGTTTGTATCAGAAACAGAAAACATTGCCTGTGATATTTTTTTACGCAAGAGATATTTATATATTTTTAAAGAAATGTACTACGGTGAGTATCTACCGTCAAAGCTGTTTGGATCCAGAAAATACGAGGACGCGTGGCTTGAAGAGCTTAAAGCAGGCAGACTGGCGTTTTGGCAAGCACACTTAGTTGCACTTTTTTTTTGTGGTTGTCATTGCTCATTAGACACCCCTTATAGGCGGTTTCCTAGCCTATGTTTGTTCAGTTGAGATAAATAAATCTGTTTCCTTCCAGGTTTGTTTGTATAAAGCGTTTGACATCAGTGATGTCTTGTATTATAACTCATCCATAACAATTTCAAAAGCTATTTTTGGATTTTCTTAGTCGGCTTTTTCATGTTATTTTATCGTCTGTTTTGGTTTCTATTAGACAGTACGTCCCTAAGTTTTGATGTAAAGTTTGTATAGATTTCTTAACTTGTACAGTTCTTACACTTTTTGATAACCGTAAAATCTTAAATCAGCCTGTATTTTACAGTCTTCCCTGTGAGATTTTGGTCAAAGATGTTCTCGCCTTGTTGCTCTAAACTAGGATGTAACAAAATGTCCATCTCTGCTCTGCAACCCCCCCCCCTTCCCCATTCCTGTTTCACACCAGTCTCATGTTGAAATGTATTTACTGCAAAAAAAACAAGTTTTTATTTTTTATTGACTCAGCTTACAAGACACTGATGGCGGTCGTCCTTTATCCCGTAGCACCGTAGGAGGACTGTTGTGATGTTTCTGTACTCAGCCAGTACGTGCAGCATAGATGGCTGCTGGAAGCCCCAGTCAAGACCCTCTCCATTGGGTACTGAGTGTTCTCTTAGTAACTGGGCTCGCTTTGGAAATAACCTGAACTTTAGCACAGTAACTCTGTTTTCTGTTTTTTTTCTTCATTGTTTTACTTCTTTGTACTCTAATCTTACATTCGCAAATTCATATGGAGATCTTTGTTTTGTCTTTTAAAAAGGTTATGCCTCAAAATAATGTTGATTGTTGATTCATGTAGTTTTGTTTTTCACTTTTGACAAAATAATGTGCTGTAAAGTTTTCCTCACGAAAATAAGTGAGGTGTATACCAAGACTGGTTGTGAATGGAATAACGTTGGCTATATTTAATAAAGATTCAGAATGTTCCGTATTGTTTGTGTTAATTTCAAGACAGTAGACAGTTTGGTTTGTGAAGACTCACATACTGTCCCACCAGGAAAGACAGTTGGGAGAGAGTATCCCGGGAGGCCAGAAGCTGGGAAAAAGTCCAAAGCAAAATTTGAGTTGTAAGAAGATCCTTCAGACAGATTTGAACACAAGTGTGAGGTCTTAAAGAGGCCCTTTCTGCAAGGAAAGACCAGGCAGCCTTCCATGGGGTTTGAACCCAAGACCCTTAACACTCATGGTACACATGCTTATCCACTGAGCCATCAGGGACACAACGAACATGAACTCGTTGAAAATACATCCTTAAGGTCAAGTGTGAGATCATTAAAGATACCTTTTCTGCAAGGAAAGACCATTGCAGCCTTCCATGTGATTTGAACCCAAACCCTTAAGTTTTAGTGTACACATGCTTATCCACTGAGCCATCAGGGACACAAGGAAAACATGAACTCGTTGAAAATACATCCTTAAGGTGAAGTGTGAGGTCATTAAAGAGACAGTTTCTGCAAGGAAAGACCATTGCAGCCTTCCATGGGATTTGAACCCCGACCCTTAAGTTTCAGTGTACACATACTTATCCACTGAGCCATCACAGACACAAGCATATATCAACTCGTTGAAAATACATCCTTAAGGTGAAGTGTGAGGTCATTAAAGAGACAGTGTGGTGTGGGGATGAATTCAAGATAAACATCGAAGGAATGTGGTGTATATTATATGAAATGTATGATGAAAATTGGCTAGCAATTTCGCCAACTAATACCACAAATAGGGTTGCAGCAGTTTGTCTTTCGACTACACTTGCAAAATCCTCGATGGGACTGAGCTCGATACTTCATCGACTTTTTATAGTAGGCTACAACATCCCTGTCAATCAAAAGGGGATGCAGTCTTTTGACAGACCCTCCAATCATCAAGCAGAAGCCCGGCGTGCGTGACACTGAGCATCCGTGGGCGGGACATAAACGCTGCATTTACCCAATGACTGTATAGTTTTCGAAGCACTGAAAAAACGGTTCAAAGCAGCCCCATTCAAGTCCCTGGACGCTGGGCTTCAACTGTTAAATGCACTGTGACGCTACGGAAAAGTATGAGAAGGAAATCGAGTCTGTCGATCTGCTGCTATATGTATCTGATTATGAACGAACTTGTCTTCAAGATGAACATGTTCTAACACATTTAAAATGTTAACACAATAGTAATATTTGACCATCATTTTCTTTAAAATTTTAGGGGAAGCCAAGCTTCCCTTGCAGTCTTAAAGAAATCGCCTACTGTCATGGATTTTATTGGGAAGGTGACCAATCTTACACAGCTTGTGGCAAGTAGAACAAACTACCTCTCAAAAGTAATAACCTACAGGCAGGGGCGCCAACAAGGGGGGGTAAAGGAGATGGATGGAGGGGGGCCCAGAGAGGCCCCTAATGATGATGAAATTGTATGTAAAATAGCATCAAAAACTGTTGCCGCTGTGTTGGGGGCCCTGTAAGATTCTTTTCATGGGGCCCAAAATCCCTAGCGGCGCCCCCTGCCTACAGGCATTGTCCTCCATTGATCATGTGGTGAGAGGCCATTTAGTGTCCTTAGAGGTGGCCAGGAGAAGAGGAAGAAGGAGTAAACCAGAAGAAGTTTGCTAGATAGTTTATAATAGTTTATGTCTCGGAATACAAAATGAAAATTGAATAATACAAATTAGTGTCTGTGATTTTGATCTTCAGAATGTCCATTTTACTCTATGTGCCTATATGGGTGGGCCAGGGATGTCAGGGGGTTTGTGGCAATGTAAGTATATGGATATTTGCCGCGGGGCGAGG
>CAEFZP010000726.1:0-2500 GCA_903064625.1 Mallotus villosus
CAGCAGCGGATGCAGATTCTGTTTGACACGGAGGGCGAAGGTGAGAGAAGTGAAAACAAAGATCTGGGAGTTGGAGCCAGAGACGCCCAAACCCTCCACATCACCACCCTGGAACACCATCACGGTGGGACACAAACATTAAGTCAGCCGACCCCGCTAAATCAGGCCTCTCTTGGCCTGTAACATGGCGAGTGGTTTCTATCTCTTGACTTTCTCCACACACGCCTCTCCAGTGTGGAGGATCACACAGCACACGTTTATCCTTCTGGCTTCAACAAGACCAGCTGCTGCTAACACACTGGTCGAAAGATTGCAGACGCTAGGGATTGATTTAATACAAGCCGAGGTTACATGCTCTGCTGTTATGTTCTGTGTTGTCCAGTCCTGTTTTTTGGTCTGTCCAGTCTATGTTCCAGTTCACATACCCCAACACTCCACTCCACATCTTCCAGTTCACCTCCCAACCAGACACACCTGTTACCCATCTACCGTTACCTGCACAGTTCATCTACCCTGGTTTTCCACAGACTCGCTGCCGGTTCAATGTTACTACTTGACATTGTAGTTTGGCCTTGCCTTGCTTTGTTTTGCCTTGCTTTGTTTTGCCTTGTGTTGCCTGGCCTTGCCTTGTGTTGCCTTGCCTTGCCTTGCCTTGCCTTGCCTTGCGTTGTGTTGTTTGCTTGCCTTGCGTTGTGTTGTGTTGTGTTGTGTTGTGTTGTCTTGCCTTGCCTTGCCTTGTTTTGCATTGCACTAACCTTGCCTTGTGTTTGCCTTGTGTTTGCCTTGTGTTGCCTTGTGTTGCCTTGTCTTGTCTTGCCATGTTTTGCCTTGCCTTGCACTAACCTGCCTCTGTGTCTGTGTGCTACAGACACCAGCATCTACCACCAACGGCTCCATCCTCACTCCCTCCTGCCTGAAGATATATGTGAGATAACAAAAGCGCACACAGACAATGAGTTTAGCAACTATATTGTGCAAAATATTCTTTCGAAAATTAACAAAATATTGGTGGGGACGATTGTGTCTCTCCCAAACTTTGGTCGTGACTAGTCCCTATGGACCCGATGCAAACCTACGGCCTTGACTAGAACCGACTGTCTCTGTCTCTGTCTGTCTGTTTTACATCTAGAAATCTAGTGCAGACATTATAGAGGCAGCAGGCTTCCACACCTCTCAGTCAGTACAAGGTGAGGGGTGCAGCAACAACACAGAGACTGTCACAGGGAGTGTGAATACAAGGTGTCTGTCTGTCTGTCTGTCTGTGTCTGTCTGTCAGTTAACTCAGACACATGGCAAACCTACCCCATCCTCCCTGCCTCCATGTCTCCTTGCCCCTGCCTCCCTTCATCTCTACCCCTACCTCTGCCATCCCACCACTGCCTCCCTGCCTCCCTGCCTCCCCGTCTCCCCGTCCTGTCTCTTGCAGGTGTTTTTCTGGGTGGAAAGATCAACTCAGGTGGAGAGCGTCTGTCTGGCGTGCGTGTGACAGAGTGGCATCCTGAACTCTCTTTAAAGCGAGGCCAGAGAGAAGAAGAAGCAGTGAAAATGGGACACGTTTCACTCAATTTATGCAGTGTTCATTTTCAAGCCCTCGCAAAAGCTGTTTACAAAGTCCAATGCATCTTCAAAACTCTCTCTCTCTCTCTGTTTCTCTCTCTCTCACTCTATAGCTCTTCCATCCCCATCTCTCACTTTTCTGTTTCTTCTATGTTCCCATCCTTTGTGTTGCTGTTTTGTCACCAGTGAGGAGGTTGTCCCTTGGGGTGACTGCATTTCCATACCTCCATATAACAAACACAAACAAAGAAACAAGTACATAGATTGAGAGATGGAGGGAGGGAGAGGAAGAGAGGGGGGGAGGAAGAGGGGAGGGGGGTTGACAGAGAGGGGAGGGAGTGGGAGACGGAGATAGACAGAAAGAGGGGAAGGAGGAAGACAGAGAGAGAGACAGAATGAGACAGAGAGAGACAGATTTTTTTTTGTACTCGCTGTGAAGTAGTTTACTGATGCTTGCCTTTCCACAGATACACTTGCACTTTTGAGGTCCATGTTGTTTAATTGTAACTTGTTTAACTTCATGCTCTTATGATTCTTCCCTTTGGCACTTATTTTTAGGTTTTTCACAATGTATGCTTCATGTTTGACTACCTGCAATGTTGGGGATATCTCGTTGTTGTGATCAGTGACCTATTGTCACGCCCTCGTACTCTGCGCAGCCTGCAAGGTGGCTGCGCTCTGCTTCCCCTGAGTTTTGAGTTGATTGAATTCACCTATTGCTTGTTTGACCCATTTAGTTCACTATTTAAACCCCAGTATGTCTTTGCAAAGTCTTACTCATTTCTTAGTCTGTCTGAGCCTTGTTACCTACAGTTTTTGTCCGGTGTGTTGATCGACCATTTGCCTGTCTTTGACCACGATTTTGGAAGTACCTATATTGCTGGTGTACCAACGTTTGCCTGTTCCTGACGATCCCGTTAAATAAAACACCTCTGCACCTGGA
>CAEFZP010000726.1:7500-17579 GCA_903064625.1 Mallotus villosus
TGACACACACACACACACACACCGACCGGCCCGACACAGTCTGACACACACACACCACACACACACACCAACCGACCGACACTCACAGTGCCCGACACAGTCTGACACACACACACACACTGACCGACACTCACAGTGCCCGACACAGTCTGACACACACACACACACACTTCATTATCTCCATCCCTAGAGCAGTCCGCAGGCCCGACCCAGGCGCACGGTCAAACCCGCTCGGAGGCCGTAGGCCACAACCAAATGGGTGGAGCGCCCGCCCCGGGTGTCAACAGGCCCCTCCTGCCCCCCTCCTGCCCCCCTCCTGCCCCCCTCCTGCCCCCAGCAGCAGCAGCACCTCTACCCTGGAGGACAGGGTAGATGGAGGGGCAGATAGAGAGAGTCCTCATTACCTGCTCCCCGGGGCTGCAGCCATGCAGGGAATGTGAGTGTGTGTGTGTCGGTGTGTGTGTGTCGGTGTGTGTGTGTAGGTGTGTGTGTGTGTGTGTGAGTGTGTGTGTGTGTGTGTAGGTGTGTGTTTGTGCGTGTGAAACCGCCTAGCCCTGGGCGCTCGTGAACTGTGGCTAATTGAAATCTGATATATCCGAGTTGTCTCCTGGCCCACGCCAGCCAGGCACAGCGGGACAGGCTTCACTCTGCCAACTCCACGCAGGCAGGAAAAACAACCACGTTTTGGTTCTTCTTGGCCCCCACCCACTTTGCTACATCCCTCTCTTTCTCCACCTCTCCGTTTCTCACCTCCCACCGCCCGTCGAGGGTTTGCTGAGCTGCTGTAGCTCACAGAACAGGGTGATGCTAGCAAGCTGAGATCCAGAGAGAGAGAGAGACGCTTCTCATACTCTGTTTAATTGTAACTTGTTTAACTTCATGCTCTTATGATTCTTCCCTTTGGCACTTATTTTTAGGTTTTTCACAATGTATGCTTCATGTTTGACTACCTGCAATGTTGGGGATATCTCGTTGTTATGATCAGTGACCTATGCACTTTTGCAAAGCTCTATGTACTCTCATTCCTTGGTCTCCATGGTCCAAACTGCTTGGATACGTCTTCTTAATGTTGTGGCCCTTTAGTGTATCTCGTATGGCGTTCTGGTGAACTCTAGTTCAACTGTCTTTACCAGTTGTAGTTGAGCTGTTGATGCTGTCGAGGTACATAGAATCAGTTAGCTTTGAATATGTTTGACTATTGTGACTACATGTTTGAATATTGTGACATGGGCAGTAATAGTGGAGTATCTGTGTGCATGTAAACATACTCAGTGTAGACAGGAAGGATGTGAAAGGACAGGGCCTCTCCAGAAGTGTGTGTGTGTGTGTGTGTGTGTGTGTGTGTGTGTGTGTGTGTGTGTGACATACAGAGGTGGAGGCCAGATGGGGGTTACATGCAGCAAACAGTCCTACACACACACACACACACACACACCCCAGGTAACTGTCCTGAGCCCCCAGCATAATCTCCCATCAACTTTCCACCTTCAATATTTCATATCTCGACCCCCTGCCGCTCTCTGGCCAAGCATCCCCGCCAAGCCCCTGGAATATGGATGAGCACGCAGGTTTGACCGTTTACCTGGCTGTCAGGCCCGTCTCGCTCTAAACAATACCCCTCTCACCCCTCGCCCCCCCCCGCTCTCTCTCTCTCTCCCGCGCTCTCTCTCTCGCCCCTTCTCACCCCAGCGGCCTCGGAGCGAGCTTGTTAGAGAGGATTGAAGCAGCGGAAAGAGAGATAGGAAAAAAAGACAGAGGGGGATGGGTGGGGCATATCTCTCAGGGGTAGAGCACGGCTGGTGAGAGGAGTCGAGGGGGGAGGGGGTCGAGGGGAGGGGGGGGGGATCAGGGACGAATGCCGGAACATCTCCTGTAACCCTTTGAAGAGCGTGTGGGTGGAGCTTCTCGTCCTGTCTGACATGGAGGGAAGACACAACAGGGATGTTCTCACCACCTCTGACTGTGCTCCAGGAGTCTCAACTCCACAAGCAAAACATGGAACAACCTGTACTGATTCGATCTAGGCCTGGACTAAGCATCTTAGTAGGGACTTGTTACCGATTGACTAATCCTCATTTTACAACAACACTAACCCAAGCCTAGTCCTACTCCAAATCCTCACTAATATTATTAACACTCACATAGTCTTAATAAGCATCTTAAAAGGGCCTCGTTACCGGTCAACTAACCCCTTATTACAAGGGCATGGATGTAAGGTGTTACCATGGTTATCCGTTAATTGATAGTTATTGTGAATGGGCCGAACGTATTGGTTATTAGAAGAACACTTCCCTCGGTGGCCATCGCGGTCAACACGTCCAAGGCTCTGGTGGCTGGCTCTGTGTGTGTGTGTGTGTGTGTGTGTGTGTGTCTTCCACATCAAACTCCACAGGTCACAGCTCATCAAAGACACACCTCATCTCTCCGTTCTAATGACTCCGCCAGCAAGGTCTGGGCCCAACGCCCAACGCCTCACTTCAATTCGTGCAATTATAGACGAGTTTAATTGTTCCCTAATATCTATGGATAAAGCCAATGTGTTTGGTAGAGTAATTACTGGTAATGACTGCATTGGATGGGGTGCAGACAGTGTGTGGGGGTGTGTGTGTGTGTGTGTGTGTGGGGGGGGTCTTGAAGGAAAACGTAGCAAATTCATTTCTGTCTAATAGGTCTTTTGTTCAGTCCCCACCGTCCGACTGTGATAAGGGCGTTAAAAATTAATGATTTATAACTATTGAGCCAGCAATCACATTTTAATTAGGCAGTAATTTATGATAATTTGTCTGTCTTTTTGCAGCGGTACAGTTCATAATTGTTAATTAGCCGTGGATGATTCTTCGTTTGAAGGAGCACCGCAGCGGTCCGCTCAGGACCACACTGATGTCCGTCTGGGAGCTGGCGCCTGCGAGATACGTCCAATCAGAGAGATGGAGAGAGTGTGCGAACGAAAGAAGGAAAGAAATAGAAAACAGGGAACCTGACGCACAGTCCATCTGCGTCGCTCTCTGTACGGATCCAGCGCTACCAGGCGGGTTGTCCTGCTGCCAGATCTCTCTCTCTCTCCTCGCCTCAGAGTGCCAGCGTAGAGGAGGAGGAGGTGGAGGAGGAGGAGGAGGAGGAGGAGGAGGAGGAGGAGGAGGAGGGAGAGGAGGAGGAGGAGGAGGAGGAGGAAGAAAGCACTCTCTCCTTCCGAGGTCCCGCCATGTTCACTCCGGCTTCGTGAGACGAAACCAGGCGGTCGAGCAGCAGGAGCAGAGGTGAGGCCCTTAAATCTACCTCTCCCGCAGTACGTGTGGAGTGTTAAGCGGTTGAAAGGGGCTTAAATGGTTTGCCTGCAATTCCCTGGCATTAGATAATAGGGAGAACTGCTGGGGAGCTCTCGGTCTAAGTGCTTGCAGATTGCTGGAGCTCTCCAACCGGGCTTTCTCACGCGGCCAACCCGGGCCCCTCCTGTACAACACCACACTCTCTCCTTCTTTCCTCTCTCCTTCTCTCGTCTCTCCTTCTCTCCTCTCTCCTTCTTCCTCTCTCCTTCTCTCCTCTACAGCACCGCACTCCTTCTCTCCTCTCTCCTTATCTCCTCTCCTCTGCGACACCTTACGCCTCTCTCCTCCTCCTCTCTCCCCCTCCAACATGTTTATCCCCGCTCCTCCTCCTCCCTTCACCCATCACTTCCCCGCCTCTCTCCTTCTCTCTTCTTTCATCCACGCCTCTCCTCTACTCCACTCCTCCTCTCTCCGTATCTCCTCTCCTCTGCAACACCTTACGCCTCTCTCCTCCTCCTCTCTCCCCTCCGACGTGTTTATCCCCGCTCCTCCTCCTCCCTTCACCCATCACTTCCCCGCCTCTCTCCTACTCTCTCCTTTCATCCACGCCTCCTCTCCTCTACTCCACTCCTCCTCTCCTCGCACGCCGTCTCCTGTCTCTCTCTCGTTCCCACGATGCTTCGTATCTGTCTCTCCGTCGGAGTGTTTGTCACTGTGACAGCGTTCCATACCTAGCATCCATGACTGCCGCAGATTGGTCTTGTTTCTGGTGAGCTACGCCAAGGCAGAGGCATTCTGGGTACCGCAGGCGCGGTAATGGCCCTGTCGGCAAGACACTTCACCAGCGACACAGCTGTCAGCCGAGAGCACATCTCAGGCTCTCAGAAAGGTGAAATAAATCTCAGGCCTCTTAGAGCTTATTACTGATTTAAACGATTCCCTCTTTCCCCGTTCCGTGTGAAGTCTTTAGAGGGCGGTGTCAAAGCCAGAGAGAGAGACGACTGTGACAATCACGAGAATAAAGTCTGGGATTTGAAACGGGTTCGGGGCTCTTTTCAAACACGTTCCTCTCTGTAGTCGGTTCTTCTTGATCAGCTAACGGCATCTTTTAATATATTTAAGGGCATTTGCAACTTTTAACTTTTATATTTATAAAATCTATCTTTTACGTTTTCTTCTGGGACTTCTCTTCTTGACAAAATGTGTATTTTGATTCTCCCGTTTATTGCTAGTAACGGCTTACAGATTCCTAGGGAATCAGGAAAATGCACAGGGAGAATACTGCAGAGAGGTTGTTATGTAAAACACTACTGACAATCCTGTGAGTAAATCTGTTTGGAACCCCCAGGTCTCTCCTCCAATCAGCTGTCAGCCACCTCCGTCCTCTACCGCACTGAACTCTGGGACAGAACACACCAACCTACTTTCTGAACAGTGCTTATCGTGCTAGCATCCAGACACCCATCGAAAACATAATGGGCACCTGTTTTCTACCTCTTCCTCTTCGTCGTACCAAGACCGTTGTGGTGGAACGTGCTCACGCCGTGCGTGCGCTCACAACCGCGATGACATCAGAAGGAGCACATGACGTGACGACATCCGTCTGTGTAGGGCGCTTAAAAGCAGGACGCATCGGTGAAGCAGCGAAGGTGTGCGCTGAAGAGAAGCATGCGAGCCCCTCGAAGCCAACCTCCCCCACCCTCCTCCCTCACTCCCCCCCACCCTCCTCCCTCACTCCCCCCCCACCCTCCCCCACTCCCCTCCCCTCCTCCCTCACTCCCCCCCACCCTCCTCCTCCTCCACATTGAACACATCCCATAATCCTAAACGGAGCAGCTAATTAAATCAATGGGAGATAATGAAGTTCAATTAGCTGTGGTGGGCCGGGTGGGTCCTCAGCTGTAAACACGCCTGCCCTCCCTACGGACCCCCTCATCCCAAGACGCTGCTGGTGCCCCTGCTCTCAAGACCCACAATCCCCTCTGCCCACGCCTGGTGGAGCCATCACTGGACTCCCCTGGCTGCTAGCTTGTTCACACACACACACTCACACACACACACAGACACACACACACCACACAACGCCCGCACGCACGCACACACACACACTACACACACACACACACACAACACACACACACGCACACACACTCACACAAACTCCCACACACTAGCCTCTCTAAAGACTCACTTCTCTCCCTCCCTCACCCTCTCTCTCTTCTTCATCCTGCTTGTGTGTGCAGTGTGCACAGGTTTGTCTGTTTACATGCATGTGTGTGCATGAGTGCGTGCTCAACAATAAGAAGCATCATATCACCATGATCTAAAACCATCTGGCTGTCTCTTAGAAAAATACCGCATAAAATGAGCTGCAATATCAACACACATTTCTGGATAAAGAAAACAACACTACAGAGAACGGTAAATTGTCTATATCGGTTGTGTCGTCTTGTTTTACTTTCGGCATCGCTAACAGTTAGCGGCGACGTCGGCAGCACCTTCGTGGTTTCCGCGTAATGGGCTTTTAACAGCCTCGCGAGGGACTATTTGTGTACCATCAGTGGGAGCCTGTGATCGCTATGTGACAACAGTATTTTAAGCGCTCTCCGGCGCGTCGCAGATCGACGAGTACCCCGAGCCGTGGCTTTCCCCCTGGGGAGCGCGCTCTTACGAGATCTTACAACCCAACTTCTCTCTCACTTTCCAACTCAGGTGTCTGTTTGCGAGCAGACAGCTGAAAACTCTTGATAGCTCCTCAGGAAAATACATGTTTGTGAAGGAATGCAACATGACTAAACAGGGTGTTTTAGACAGTCGTTGTGCAGAAGAAAGGCTGAAAGTTTGTTCTGTGAGAGAGACGTTTGTTTTCTCCCCAGAGACGTACCTGTTTAAAAGTCCCACTTATTATTCTGATTCGACTCATGCATGGAAAGTGTTCTCTGGCTTGGAAGTTTAATAACACAATACTGGGCCGTTGAGCACGCACACAAACACACACAAACACACACACACACTCCTCCCATACATTGCGGCTAGCTTGAACCTAAATCGGTCAACCAACTGGGGGTTAAGGGAGGGTATGATAGAGGAGAAGGGAGAGGGAGGAGAGAGGGAGGAGAGTGAGGAGGATAGAGTGATGGAGATAAGTGAGGATGAGGGTCTAGCTTGAGGGAGGAGGGGATGAAATCGATGGTCTCTCGTTTGTCTATCTGTCCACTTTGCTCTGGTCGTTATGCTGCGTATTCCTTCGCTTCTTCTCTTTATCTTTTCTCCTGTCCTCTCTTTCTTCTCCTCTTTTCTTCTCCATTCTGCTTGTCTCTTTTGTTCTCGCGTGCCGCTCTTCGTTTCCCTCTTTTTCTCTCTTCCTGTTCTTCTTTTCTCGCTTTCTTGCTGCTCGTCTTCTTCTGCTCGTGGACTGAAGGGCATGAGAGATCCACCGTCTTAAGCATCACAGTGGGAGTCCCTGTGAATGAGACCATATAATTACAACACGGAAATGATGCTAAAGACTCCGAACGACATGAATGTCACTTCGGCTCTGGGCGATCTCTGCCCTGTCAGTACAAACCCTTATCTTGTACTTTAGATTCTATATTTATATCTGTTTCATATCTCATAGTTTAACTCTTTAGTACATTGTTTAGCTCTTTAGTACATTGTTTAGCTTAGCATCAGACTTCTATAAGAAAAATCGTATCTATACATTCAACGTTTTTTCATATATCCATAGATCCATATGTTTATTGTATGCACCTTCCTGCCACAGTAAATTCTGTGTTTGTTTAAACTTACATGGCAATAAAAACAAATTCTGCTTTTGATTCTGAAACCATCCAGTTCCTACGTTCAGTATTCAGTCATATTTTAGTCATGCCTGTAAGACTTTTTCATCTGCAGTCTGTCTTTGAGAAATCCACTGAAGAAGACATTAAGATGAATTAGAAATAATGATCGAAACAATTAAACCGCATGGCACAGCCCAGTGTTGAACTGCTTTACTCTGGAGGGAACATGTATAACGTGAGTCTGGAATCTCCACAGAGAACGTTGCTCAAACAACCTTTCATTAAAGAACAAACTCAACTCCTCTCCCCTCTCTCTCTCTCTCTCTCTCTCGTCTCTCTCTCTCTCTCTCAATCACACACACACCACAACGCTCGCACACACACACGCGCGGAATGTGCCATTTAATAATTATGAGGCGTAAAATCCTTGCCGACGCGAGCATGCTGAAGGATGTAATTATGACCTCTTTTCCGAGATCCCACGCTCGGTGGCATCGGCTGCGTTTCCACTCCACATAGAGATCGCAGAAACTCTCTCTCTCTCTCTCCTCTCTCTCTCCCCTCTCTCCTCTCTCTCTCTCTCTCTCTGAGGGAGAGAAAACACTCCGAAGGAGCGATGAGAACCGTGCCCTTCATCGCAATTAAGGACAATAATTCTCTGCGAGAAAATTGTTTCAATTGCTTTTCAGCCCAGGAGCAAAATGGCATGGATGGGGGTAGAGGTTTGAGATGGGGGTGACAGTGGCACGCAACTTATACTTTAGAACGGCGATGGGGTGGTAGAATGGTGTGTGTGTGTGTGTGTCTGGACAGGGTGTGTGTGTGTGTATAGTGTGGGTGCGTGTGTGTATGTGTGTGCTGTACAATGTGTGTAGTGGTAAAAAGTGTGTGTGTGTGTGCTGTACACTATGGGTGTTGTGGTAGAAAGTGTGTGTGTGCTGTATACTATGGGTGTTGTGGTAGAAAGTGTGTGCTGTACACCATGGGTGTTGTGGCAAAAATGTGTGTGTGCTGTATACTATGGGTGTTGTGGTAGAAAGTGTGTGTGTGCTGTATACTATGGGTGTAGTTGTAGAAGGTGTGTGTGTGCTGTATATACTATGGGTGTTGTGGTAGGAAATGTGTGTGTGCTGTATACTATGGGTGTTGTGGTAGAAAGTGTGTGTGTGCTGTACACTACTATGTGATGCTGGTTCTCATGGTTACAAACACACAGCACCTCTGAGGTGGAGGAGAGGAGCAGGGATGTGGGGCAGGCTGGTGTGGCTGGTGGCTGGAGGAGAGGAGCAGGGATGTGGGGCAGGCTGGTGGCTGGTGGCTGGAGGAGAGGAGCAGGGATGTGGGGCAGGCTGGTGGCTGGAGGAAGGAGCAGGGATGTGGGGCAGGCTGGTGGCTGGAGGAGAGGAGCAGGGATGTGGGGCAGGCTGTGGCTGGTGGCTGGAGGAGAGGAGCAGGGATGTGGGGCTGGCTGGTGGCTGGAGGAGAGGAGCAGGGATGTGGGGCAGGCTGGTGGCTGGAGGAGAGGAGCAGGGATGTGGGGCTGCTGGTGGCTGGAGGAGAGGAGCAGGGATGTGGGGCTGTGGCTGGTGGCTGGAGGAGAGGAGCAGGGATGTGGGGCAGGCTGGTGGCTGGAGGAGAGGAGCATGGATGTGGGGCATGGCTGGTGGCTGGAGGAGAGGAGCAGGGATGTGGGGCAGGCTGGTGGCTGGAGGAGAGGAGCAGGGATGTGGGGCAGGCTGGTGGCTGGAGGAGAGGAGCAGGGATGTGGGGCAGGCTGGTGGCTGGAGGAGAGGAGCAGGATGTGGGGCAGGCTGGTGGCTGGAGGAGAGGAGCAGGGATGTGGGGCAGGCTGGTGGCTGGAGGAGAGGAGCATGGATGTGGGGCTGGCTGGTGGCTGGAGGAGAGGAGCAGGGATGTGGGGCAGGCTGGTGGCTGGAGGAGAGGAGCAGGGATGTGGGGCAGGCTGGAGGAGAGGAGCAGGGATGTGGGGCAGCTGGGGCTGGAGGAGAGGAGCAGGGATGTGGGGCTCGCTGTAGCTGGTGTTGGGGCCCTCTCTGTGTGGGGGTCATGCCCATCCAGATGGGGTCTTGCTGGGTGACCTGAGCCCCACGCCTCTCCCTTGACCCCCGTCACCATGTCTTCCTCCTGGTTCTCCCCCTCTCCTCCTCCCCTCTTCCCCCTCTCCTCCTCCTCTTCCTCCCTCTCCTCCTCCTCCTCTTCCTCTCCTCGTCCTCGGCAGAGAACAGGTCGTGCCGCAATCAAATTCACAGGAAAATGGAATCCTTTATATGCAAAACAACAATGGATGGGGAAAAAACATTCTAGCGAGCTGTCAGGTCCTTTCAGGAATCAATAGAAGGCTTTTCATCTGAAGCCCAGCCTCTTCCTGGTAATTATCCTGCATATTTTACAACTTTCCTTCTCCATCAACTACTTCCACACACACACTGTGCACAATCACACACATTATTAACACACACACTGAATGCACACTATAATGAAAGGAAAGTTGTTATCTCTCTGCCTGTCTGCCTGCCTGCTAATCTGACTGTCTGTGTGTTTGTCCGTGTGTCTCTCTGTGCGTCTGTCTGTCTCTCTCTGTGTGTCTGTCTGTATGTCTGTGTCTCTCCATGTGTGTGTGTCGTGTCTGTGTCTCTCTGTTGTCTGTCTGTGTGTCTGTCTGTCGTCTGTCTGTCTGTGTCTGTCTGTCTGTCTGTCTGTCTGTCTGTCTGTCTGTCTGTCCTGTCTGTCCTGTCTGTCTGTCTGTCTGTCCTGTCTGGTGTTGGGTGTGGCTTGCGGAGGCCAGACAGACACCTTGATGAGGATTAAAGCGTTGTCAGAGCCAGAGTGACGTGTCCTTGAACAGAACCAGCCTTAAAGTGTCCTGTCATCACATTCCTGACTGCCATTACTAGTCTGAGAGGAGGGAGGGTGTGTGTGTGTGTGTGGAGGTGTGTGTGTGTGTAGAGGTGTGTGTGTGTGTGTGGAGGGGTGTGTGATTGGGCACAGGGTGAAGGCCCCTCCTCCT
>CAEFZP010000728.1:0-60478 GCA_903064625.1 Mallotus villosus
GCGTGGTCTGTTATCAGTGTTAAAAGGGGAGTAGGTACATTTAATTGTACATGAACGGTTTGAAAACACGTATTCTTCCCTGCTATGACAATGTCTAATCCACAGAATGTTTACCCTAGGTTTAGCAAGGATGTACAGGAAGGGTCAGGGCACTAGTCAATCAGAAAGCTCCGATGAGAAAATATATGTAAGAAATTTCCTAGATTACCCGAATACACCCTATATCTATATGAATGCTGTCCTATTCACATTGGAAAATAAACCGACGCCGCTGGTGTTCCGTATTGCCTGATTCAATTGTGATTTTCCCATTTAGAACAATCTGGTTTATTTTGACTGGATATCTTCGTGTGTACGTGCACAGCCACTGGACCGTTACACAATAAACCCCTCTGATATGAGACACTCCACGGCTGGCGATGCAATTTTGATCTGCCGGTGCCAACCTTGGTGTCTATTCTAGCCTCTAGCAGCGTTTACTTAGATGACACTTAGGCAGCATGGAGTAGGCTAATGATCCCTTAACTCGTGCCCTTATATGGTTGAGTATTTGATGTGCATGCACATATCATAGACGATTGAAAAGCCAATGTCAGTGATTTCTTGACCTCATTTTAAGCTCCACCCCCTCATTCAACAGGCTTTATATTCCAGCTCCCACGCAGCTTGCATCCCACTGGTGATTGTTTCTCAGTCTCTTTCTGTCGTCGTCTCCTGTCTTTTGTCAAGTCGTTGAACTCCAAACTAAAGGTAATACAATGCAGCTATAGCACTGGTAATTGTTTGCTGCACCACTCCGCGAATTGTGCAAATTATTTAAAAACGTATAGACTACTATTCATGTTCTGTTCTTTTAAAAGTTAGCTAATTAGTTTACTTAATTGTATTATAGGCTAACTAACTTGAATTAATTCGTTTATCACCATACCTCGTTCCCTAAACAATTTAACTGGATTGTCTCGAGGGTAATTGTAATTACTGGCAATAATCTGCAGGTGGTTTGCAAATCGACCTGTGCATCATTTTGTCAATTAAACTGATGCAGTGTGTCAGCCAGGTCTGTAAAGTGAACTGGGTAGTTGGGAAATTCTTGCTAATTCCGAGGTTTTCCTTCAACCACTTATGTGCTTTTTCCAACTCCCTTTGAAACGATTATAATTAATCTTTGGTTTATAATAATTGAAAGGTAACAATCGGCTCGCAACAGTGAAAGAGCTATTAAGTGTTAAATAGCTCTAACGCTTAACTGTATCCATGACGGGCAGTTCCGTTTAAACTCTGCGGTGCAGTTATCTTGCAAGCGTGGTTGCCAAATGCGCTTTTGACCTGCTAAATTCTCAACCCTCAGTGTGTGCAACATTTTAGCATGCACACATTTGAAAGGCTATAATGATTTAGGGTGACCAGACGTCCTCCTTTTTACCCGGACATGTCCTCTTTTCGAAACCAAAAAAATGTGCCAAAATCGTCCGGGATTTTGCTTAGTCGGATATTTGTGTATCTCTGGGTCTTTCACAAACTATTACGCCCTTACACGCTTTGGAAAGGGTATCTCCCGTACGTTCCAACTTCTTGCACCCCCCTTCCCCCACACGCACACGCACACACTGTTCAAACTCTGTAGCCAACTACATATTCGTTGGTAGAGTAGCAACGTCAGGCAACTTGGCCTAACATCGGCTGTATCAGGGTAAAAGGAGATTGAATGTTTCCCCCAAGCTGTATGTGCTGAATAGGCAGTGAAATTAGTCCTTGCTGTCTGTGGAATGAGCGTATGGGAATGTTTTCCATGGCTCTAAGTGCCAACTGGAAGGATAAGAATAGCACATTATATTTGGCTAACCATTTCCAGTGACAGCTGCCCCATGGCACTCTATAGGTGAGCAGTAATGACCTTCCTGTATCTACTGAGCGGTTCAATTACTGAGCTGTGACTTCGAGGTCAAAGCTAGATGACGGGTGCATTCAGGGGCCACTTCCTATAAACATATCAGTTGACCCCTGTTCAGACTGGAATCTGCAGCCACACAGATCTCCATCCTTTTCTCTTGACTCGCGTTTCAGTGTTTAGCCAACTGCGTCCTCGCAAGCTAGATTGACCCCTTCTAGATTGACCCCTTCTAGATTGACCCCTTCTAGATTGACCTGTTCTAGATTGCAAGGTGGGCTCATGTGTCTTGTCTGGTTTCAGCACCATGGCCGAGAACAAGGAACAGACTTTCATCGCCATCAAGCCCGATGGCGTGCAGAGGGGGCTTGTGGGAGAAATCATCAAGCGCTTTGAGCACAGGGGATACAAGCTCATTGCCATGAAGATGATCACGGTGTGTTGATGTGACTGTGTTCATTTGAGAGGCTGAGGAATTGGAATGTGAACTCTAAAACCAACCTACACCCATGTTCAGGTTTGAGTTATCATGTGTCAGATCTTTGACCCAGCTTGGCTTCTGTCCTTGTTCATATTGCAGCCAACTGAGGCGCATGCCAAGGAGCACTACCTGGACCTGAAGGATCTGCCCTTCTACCCCAGCCTGTGCAAGTACCTGGCCTCCGGACCCGTCGTCGCCATGGTAATAACCGTTTTCATTCGTCTCTCTGACCAGGCATCATCAGAGTTGCGGCCTTTTTTGGGAGTTTTATTAGAGGTCATCGTTCTTCTAGCTGAGGCCATTTTGAGAGTTTGATCGTCGGGTTGAGGGCGTTTGATTGGTCGTGGGTTGAAGGGCAGTGATTCTCTGACTAACGCCGATCTGTGCTCAGGTTTGGGAGGGTCTGAGCGCCGTGAAGATCGGCAGGATGATGCTGGGAGAGACCAACCCCGCCGACTCCAAACCAGGCACCATCCGCGGAGACTACTGTGTCCAGATCGGCAGGTACGTGAGCCGGTCCAACGCCGCTGACCGCTGCTTGGCCAGTACACCAGCCTGTCAGACAAGCATTCACTTGGATCAAGTGAAAATAAATGAAGTCACTAGAGAAGCAATTATACTAGAAACAAGTCAAACCCTAGATTTTAAAATCTAAAAACCAGATTAACCCCACACAGGTAGATGTAGGGTTTCCGTCGCACTGACTGCTGCTTGATCAGAACCAGGAGTTTAGTCCAGAGCTCCTCTTGTAGGGCACTTAACCATACAGGCTGAGGCCCCGATGCAGCGACCTGGGTTCGAATCCAGCTAGGGTTGGGATATCTGCATGTCTCGATCCCCCCCAAAAAGCATCTTAAACAGTCCAGCCTGCCACCCCGACCTCGTGTAAATGGAGTCATCTGACTGTCGTGTCTCACTTTCTGCAGAAACCTCATCCATGGCAGCGACGCCCTGGAGACCGCCAAGAAAGAGATTGCCTTGTGGTTCAAGGCTGAGGAGCTGATCGCCTGGGAGAGCTGTGCCAAGGGCTTCCTCTACGAGTAAATCCAGAAGACTGAACCAGCCGTCTGACCTCCCCTGCCCACACCCACTTGCAACTCTGACGCTAGAACTCCCGAGCAACACTGAAAGCTCTAGAACTTTATACCGACGCACTTGTCAATAAAATTATCATTGTTTACCTGAACTTCTTCTTCTGTTATTATTTTAAGATGCATTTGTTGACATATGTTTTATATTTTACGAGTAAGTGACAAGAGTAGAGGCATGCAACGGGCCTGGGCCAGATTCAGACCCAGGTCACTGTGACAAGTCCTCAGCCTACATCGTACGTTCCACTTCTCCGGTGAGCGACCAGGGTGCCCTTGTTTTGCCAACTTAGTGAGCTGAAATGTTTAGATGTTTCAGCAACATGTTACTGTATAATGCAGTGAATACATGGTGTCAGGGAATGACTGACACCGAGACTAGACATGGTATGGCAAAGATCTACTCAATGCCCAACTGAAGCTAGGATACTGGTACAACAAAACACGCCTCAAACATAACAAGCAGGATAGCTGATACTTGAGGCTGTAGTGCCACGCCATGCACAGGCTGAGTGGGTTATGAGATACGAGGGCTGACTGTGTTCCTGCCATGAGGCTTGAGAGGGATAACAGATAGTGAGGATGGCATCCCAGTGTCACTGCCAGGCTGCATGCCAGTCTGAACAGGTGGGTATTTGGTTTGTCCTTGAGGGTGATTGTCAGGGCTGTGGATGATGGATGGGCTAGTCCCCCAGCGCGGCAGCTGGGTCTGGGGTCTGGTGAGGGGCGGGAGCAGAACACATGTAGCAGTGTTGGGTGTAAAGGGTTTGCCAGGTTGTAATGTGAGGAAAAGGAGCGAACACATGTTCGATAAAACAGGTTACTACCCAACCAGTGAAGGCATAGGTGAAACCAGGAAGGGTTAACTGCTCATCTGGTACAGCAACTAAACCACAAAACGTCTAGTCAAATAATGGAAAAATCTACTCCCAAGTACACTAAGAATATGGTATGTAGGTATAACATGAATGTTACTATAGTTACTCAATTTATTGTACATTTACAGTAACAGTAAGTAGTAGAACCCACACACCCTTTAGTACTGCACTTTTATTCAGTGTAAAAAAAGTGAAGTGAATAATTTATTTTACACTTAATTTTCTGTCCACAACCATGCTGCAAAATTGCAATATTAAAAATGTTAATTGAGAGTAAACATCTACATTTCTTATATCTTTAAACATTTGTACATTTGATACAGTTTAGTAAACTTTATGCTCACAGCACATTGACCATGGAAACGATATACTCACAGTAAAAAAACTAATGTAAAAAACGAACCCGAAACAGACAGACATTCTAACAGACTCCACGAGTGCCATGCAAAGAAAAACATCTTGACATAATACATTTTCTTTTATCTAATCTGTAATTTTATCCAAAATACAATAACAAGACCCAGATTTTTCCACCAATTGTCACAGTTTATGAAATCATTCCATTCTTAATATAAGATCATCACTTTATCAAATATATATGTAGCACCATGATACAAATACAATAGATGAAGGGATGTCACATTAGTAACAAGCGCACACACACGCACACACACACACACACACACACACACACCACACACACACACACACCCACACACACACACACACACCCATACTACATCATCACAAACCCAAGTTAGACATGAACCACAAGCCCAGCCACTGGCACACAACGAGAGGACTGAAGACACGGCTACATGCAGCTGACTACACGTGTGCACTCACTCACTCACACACACACACACTCACTCACTCACTCACACACACACGTACATTAATTTCTGAAGAGCCCTAGTGTCCACTTGTGCGTTTCCTTTTGACCATAATTGGGGCCCTGTTCTCCCACACCACAGCCTTGACTCCGTGATAGTTGCTATCGTCCATATTCTAAACGCGGAGAACAGTTGTTGATAAGAGGATGGTGCCAAATGTTTCCCCCTCAAACAGTCGTGCCATATATGAAAGCAGCAACACAGATGTACGGAACATGTCCAGGATTTGGTCTCTTCCCGAAACACATTCTGTGGATATTGAAAATTAAAAAGGAATACAAATTTAAAAAGCAGACAAAGGGGAACGCTATTGAAAATGAAGTTATATTTTCTGATTGTTTGTGACTTGACTTTTGATGGGATAGTATATTTAAGAAGAATGCACACACGCTAGCTAGACTATTGCTTTATGATTACTACAGGTTATCAAATACCTGTAGTAATGAAATCAAAATGTAACGCCGGTTTGGGTTCTAGTCCAAGGCCTTAGGTCATACAGAACAGTCAACTGCGAGAACAGACACCGGACATAGCTAAACATTTAACATAAACACTTGCTTAAGAAAGTTGAAACCAAACATCTATACATCCAACAGTGACGTACGCGTGGGCAATCCTTACGAAACATCTTACGATTCCAGAGAAACAAACACATTAAGGGGAGCCGTTGTATCACAAGCGTTTTCCATAGGTCTCTGTGTGTCTGAGGGGGCTCTAGCTAGCGACGTACAGTGTGGGGGTGCTGGACTAACACGTTGAACTCGTCCACCTGCGTCTGATTTCAGCATGCCGACAACAAACAACTTTCTCGACCACCATTACGACACTAAAGCCTATATAATAATACAAGAGAATTTCCTGAGAGTAAATTATCAATCTTACCGGTATAGAAAGTGAAACAGGGGAGTGCATTCAGTTGCGATAGGAGTAAATTATTGTATATAATATGGATCAATTCCTTTCTTAAATGTTTGATGTGGAAATCTTTAAAAAAACAAAACGATTTGTTGTAAATTACCTCTGTTGCTATATACTATATTGTTCTGTTTATATATCATATATATTTTCTCTACAATATATTCTGACAATCTTATAACTTGGCTCCCACTACTCTTGAGTGGGCCTGTGTGATGGCTGGTTAGTGATAGCCTGATACTGTTATTCACTGTTTCAGATCTGGCAGTTCCGTACAGTCTTAATGCCATGCTCTCTAAACGTCCACTTGCCCTACAGCACACTTAAGACCTTAAAGAGGAAGATCAAACATTAGCGACAGTTATAAGTCTATAGGTGTCAATGTAAGAATGATGTGTTGATGATGTCGGCAGTGATGATACATGGACCATACAGACATGTTGGCTCAGCTGAATACTTATTATTCATATGGATCTCTATCATGGCATCTTCTTTGTAGTTAATATAACATTCAACTAGATAAAAGAAGACCTTTCATACGGATGGGATCTACATTTGCATAAGAATGTTAGACCCACTGAACCTTGATAAACCTCCATAACAGCGACTCTTAACTCCAGTTAAACTGTCGCGTGAATCTATAAAGCAGCCCTGCTCCTGGAGAGCTGCCAGTCTGGAGGATTACCCTCCAACACTAACCCAGCACACCCCAGTCTGGAGGATTACCCTCCAACACTAACCCAGCACACCCCTGTCTGGTAATGAGCTTGTTAATCAGGTTTAAATAAGTGTGGTTGG
Source organism: Mallotus villosus (assembly GCA_903064625.1). Taxonomy (NCBI): domain Eukaryota; kingdom Metazoa; phylum Chordata; class Actinopteri; order Osmeriformes; family Salangidae; genus Mallotus; species Mallotus villosus. The sequence goes on from CAEFZP010000728.1 coordinate 6,942, forward strand.
GGGCGAGAGCCAACAGGCAGGTATCTCTCCAGGAACAGGGTTGGAAGCAAGCGAGATGACTCCACTCCCAAGGCCCCTGGGACACCCCCAGGTGACCCTGACGTCCCCCTGTCACGTAGCACTGACCCTAAACACAAGGATCGGACACGAGGGACCTCAAGCTGCTTCGACGTAGTCCAGTGTAGACCTTCTAGGAAGGCTGGCAGAGGGGGAGTCCTGGTCTGTGATTGGTGATGAATGTCTACCAGTAATGTTCAGTCCCAAGTTCATCAAACGTTAACGCACGATACACACCCTGTTTTAGGAACAGCTGATCACTGAATACTCACAGTATACCCATAGAGATTATCCTAGTCGTCAAAGTAACAAGTACAAGAGATGCACAAAAGATCTCGGCTTTGAAAAAAATCCTACAAAAAAAAAGGAGAAAGAAAACCCGTCGTTTTCTTTTGTTGCCTGCCGTACAAAACGAAGCCAAACCGAGAGAACCGACCCTGCGCCCGCAGTGTGTTTGTGGAAGACCTGGGGCCAGACGACATCTCAAACTCTCCCTGACGCTCCAGACGATTGACATCGACTGGTTCCGTCGCACCGAGAAGAACATCTAGAAAACCCCCCCCCCGCACCCCCCCTTCCCCCGGCTGCTCCAGCCACCCAGCTAAGCTAACCCAGTCGGAGAGGGCTGGAGGATGTTTGAGATAGATTGCCTGCCTTACCCCCCGCCCCCCCACCCGCCCCCCCCCCGTGGGGGTGTTCCCTCCCTCAGGGTTCCTGCTTCAGGTAGAAACTTCCAGAGCCGTTGGTCTCCAGGTCGGACACGCCCCCCTGCGGGCAGACGAAGTCGTCCCCCTCGACTGGCTCCTCCTTCATTTGCAAATCCGCCCCTGGGAGAGAGATATAGAGATATAGAGAAAGAGATATAGAGAGAGAGATATAGAGATATAGAGAGAGAGAAGCAGTTGACTCTGAGGTGTTGCAGTGCTTGAGACAGCGTTGATGATCTTGTGTGTCCCTTCCGTCCCAGAGGGTGGATGTTTACCGTGAGCTCCATCAGGGCTGCGCCCCGGTCCTGTCGAGGGGGGCGGGGCCGTCCCCGTACCTGCGGCGGACGCAGGCGTGGGGGGGGACGGGTAATCGGGCGGGGTCATGTTCTCGTCCCCTGACAGGTTCCTGGGGGGGACCCCTGTCAACACCACACCAGAGAGACTCACTGGTCTCTTGCAGATAGGGAGCTTGCGCTCTAGGAGAAACACACAGCACATATACACATTATAATACTGTACAATAAAACAGTTAGGGTCATGACCCATATATGTCTTATCTGATGAATGTTGTTAAAACTCAATTGATGGGAGTCTGGTGGCTGAGCGGTTAGGGAATCAGGCTAGTAATCAGAAAATTGCCGGTTCGATTCCTGGCTGTGAAAATGACGTTGTGTCCTTGGGCAAGGCACTTCACCCTACTTGCCTCGGGGGAATGTCCCTGTACTTACTGTAAGTCACTCTGGATAAGAGCGTCTGCTAAATGACTAAATGTAATGTCTGACATCTATCATAATTATGGCAATGGAAATAATCCATTGCCAATAATAATGTTTTAATTGTTGTACATTAAATGACTGTGTGTCTGTGAGGATTCCGTTTGGATCTACAGTCCCAAACAAACAGCTTATTTGATCTAGAATTGGCAGGAGGTCCACGCTTGCTTTCGGAGCTGTGCTTTGGGGTGAAAAGGGAAGCTTGCATGGCTGGTGAGCCGTGAAGAGGACCACTCTGTTCACAGAGGGAGGGGTGGAGGAGCAGAGGGGAGAGAGAGGTGGAGGAGTAGAGGAGAGAGAGAGGTGGAGGAGTAGAGGAGAGAGGGGTGGAGGAGTAGAGGAGAGAGAGAGGGGTGGAGGGACAGAGAGGGGTGGAGGGACAGAGGAGTTGTGGGGCAGAGAGAGGAGGGGTGGAGGGACATAGGGGAGAGAGAGGGGAGGACGGACAGAGGGGAGAGAGAGGGGTGGAGGGACAGAGGGGTTGTGGGGCAGAGAGAGAGGGGTGGAGGGACAGAGGGGAGAGAGAGGGGTGGAGGGACAGAGGGGTTGTGGGGCAGAGGGACAGAGGGGAGAGAGAGGGGTGGAGGAGCAGAGGGGAGAGAGAGAGAGAGGGGTTGTGGGGCAGAGAGAGAGGGGGTGGAGGGACAGAGGGGAGGCAGAGGGCAGTAAAGAAGTGTCAGGCTTACGAGAGGTAGTGTGTGGGGAGAGAGAGAAGTGATGACAGGGGACAGAAGGGGAGACATGGAGGACATGGCAATGCATAATGGAAAAAGGGATGAGGGTGTTAGAAGGGGGGAGAGAGAGAGAGAGAGAGAGAGAGAGAGAGAGAGAGAGAGCAGAGAGAGAGAGAGAGAGAGAGAGAGGGTAGAGAGAGGTAGAGAGGGTAGAGAGAGTAGGTAGAGAGAGGAGGGGGCTGAGGCAGGGGCGGGATGAGCGAGGGATGACCCACTTCTCTTCTGGCCTTTGTACTGCTGAGATTTCTTCCTCTGCTTGGCCACACTGGCAGGCATCTCCCTGGAGGCTGGAAATCACACGCACACACACACACACACGCACACACACACGCGCACACCCGCACACACACACCCACGCACACACGCACACACACACACACACACACAACACACACACACACATATATAAACAGTCCAATCATTTATCTACCATGCCACATAATCAACTCTTTCACCAGAATCCCATGACATGAACTGTTTACCAATCAAAGGAGAATGAGCTTTCTGAAAACAAGAACAATGCAATCCCTGACTGCACTGATCCAGACAGGAAGACAGGGAGACACAAACAGCCACAGAACTGAACACTTTCTAAAAGAGGCCGAACATTCTCACTGTTCATGGCTGCATTCAGAAGCCGTGTGGTATTTTGACAAGCCCTTTGGTGTGCTGTACCTGATTTATGTGTGTGTGTTTGCGTGTGGGTACAGTATGTGTGTGTGCATGTGTGTGCATGTTTGTGTGTATATATAAATATATATATATGTGTGTGTATGTGTGTATATAAATATAAATGTGTGTGTGTGTATATATATACACACACGTGTGTGTGTGTGTACTAACCCTGCACGGCGGGGGGCTGCAGCTGGTACCCGGTCAGCTGACACCAGCCCACAGGGTAGAGGTCAGGTGACCTGCAGTCCACCCACTGGTCGTACTCGTCCTCCCAGCCGTCAAAGTGGATCCGCAGCAGGCGGTGGACGATGCGCGTCACCGTGGCGACGCACACCAGGCGGGGCTCCATCAGGTCCACAGCCTCCACCTTCATGCCCGCGCAGAAGCCGTGGTTGGGAACCTCCTTGGGGGTCACAGCAGGGGGTACTCAGTCTCTGTGGCCCCCCTCACGCCCCCCGCACGCCTCCAACATGCCTCCTACACATGCCTCCTACGTATAACGTCTGGGTTGTGTTGTGTGACATGTATGGTCAAGAAGGATCTTTTTGAAGGATAATAACAATTAATATATAATATGACTAGAACTTGTTCAGGAACTAAGTGAGTCAGCAGGGATTTGGCACTGCAGGCCTGGCTAGTCGAGCAGGAGCAGGGATGAGAACTGCAGGCCTGGCTAGCTGAGCAGGAGCAGGGATGAGCCCTGCAGGCCTGAGTAGCCGTGCAGGAGCAGGGATGAGCCCTGCAGGCCTGGCTAGTTGAGCAGAAGCAGGGATGTGGCCCTGCAGGCCTGACTAGCCGAGCGGGAGCAGGGATGTGGCCCTGCAGGCCTGGCTAGTCGAGCAGGAGCAGAACAAGGTTACCTTGTTAAAGAGGTGAACTGGCGCTGCCGCAGAGCCCGTGTCCCTGAGGTAGTCAAACCATCTGAATGGGAGGTTTGTGTATCCTGCAGAGGAGAGAAGCTCTCACTTAGACTACAAGCACTGCACTGACCCCCCTCCCCCCCCCCTCCCCTGAACGCAAACAGCTATTCAGACGGTCATTTTAAAAGTTGTTGTTAAACCACCTCCCACAGATTCAAAACAAACTTTAAAAGTAGTGTGATGGAAGACACCAGGAGATATCACAGTGTGCAGTGTAACAGTGGTGAGGGTGTGGAGTGTGGAGGGTGAGATAAGGAGAAGTGATATGCCCTGACCACAGTGCTGGCTGGAACGACACATACAGACTGAGCCTAGTCCGGGGCGTACCTCGAGGAGGGGTAAGCTCGATGATGTTGATTTCGCAGAACCCGGCAGGGAAGATCGAGGGAGAGGTAGAGTGATAGCAGAACCAGTCGGATCCATCCGCCGCCTCCGAACCGTCAATGCCGATCATGAGGTATCCATCCGCCAGGACCTAGATTCAGGGGCAGTAACAAGACAGTTTAGGAAAGGCTTGGAAGTCAAATGAACAGCTCCACAAGAACAGCATCCTTCAAGAGTCTCACAAGAACAGCATCCTTCAAGAGTCTCACAAGAACAGCATCCTTCAAGAGTCTCACAAGAACAGCATCCTTCAAGAGTCTCACAAGAACAGCATCCCTCAAGAGTCTCACAAGAACAGCATCCTTCAAGAACAGCATCCTTCAAGAGTCTCACAAGAACAGCATCCTTCAAGAGTCTCACAAGAACAGCATCCTTCAAGAGTCTCACAAGAACCGAAGGCTCTGTCATCCTCTCACAGATCCATCTAGAGGGGAAGACTCTTCAACACACCTTCAAATATATATTTGGGGATTGTTCATGCTTTATTTGTGTGACAGGAAAGGCAGAAATAGAGAGAGAGGGAGATGGACACACGGCAGTTTCCCCAGGCTGGATTTGAACCCAGGCCGCTGCAGTAAGACGTCAGCGATCGTGGCCCCCCCCGGAACACTCACCTTCCTGACGGTGGCCACGCAGATGGCCGACAGGTTGAGCGGGTCGATGGCCTCCAGCTTCATCCCGTCTTTAAACCACACCCCACTCTGGTCCACGTCCTTCACCTGAAGCACAAGCACACGCATCAGCCGTCAACAGTCGTCCTGATCGCCTCGCGTCTTTCTCTCAGAGATACACGGCCTTCCTGCTGTTATGATCGTAGCAATAGTGTATTTTGTAGAGGTTTGTAGAGATGTGGGAGGAGAGAGAGAGGGGATGCCATGCGGGAATGGGCCCCGACCGGATTCGAACCCACGCCGCCGCAAGGCCGCAAGGCCTAAGCCTACGCAGGCGCCCCGCAGAACGTGTCCGAACAACGTACCTTAGTGAAGAGCTGCCCAGGAGCGTCCACTTGACCTTCAAGCTTCTTCGACACATCTGGGGGGGGAAAAACCACAGAACAACAAAGCTTATTACCCCTCGTTTCCCCCCACAAGGGAGCCGTGCGTCCATCGACTGACTGTGAAGGCCGGCTGACCGGATCGTTTGAAGCGGTGGCCGATGCTGCGCGACCAGCCGATGCTGTGGATGAGCGGGCTGTGCATGTGGCACCAGAAGTCGTCGGTGCCGTCGGAGCACTCCTCGTAGACCAGCTTGAGGCGCCCCCCGATCACCTGCTCCACCAGGGCCACGCGCGTCCGGCACAGGTGGGCTTTGTCCACCACCTCCACGCGCATCAGCTTCTGGAAGGGGAACTGCATGCTCTCCTGAACCTGGGCAGGCGCAGGAAGTTAGAGAGTAGAGACAGGATGTTAGAGGGCAGAGATAGGAAGTTAGCCCATCAGAGACAGGAAGTTAGCCCATCAGACAGGAAGTTAGCCCATCAGAGACAGGAAGTTCGAGTATACCCGTCAGTGTACCAATGCATCACTGAACTTGGACACGCACGCCTACATTACGGTATCATGCAGTGACAGTAAGTGTACCAATCCGAATGACAAGAATCTGAATTCATCAAAAGAAAAGTCCCTCACAAGAAGGTATTCTTCCATCAACAATGACGTCCGTCTGTGACGTTCTGTAAGTAGTGCATTATACATCTGTGGCTAACCTTAGTGGAGAAATCAGGAGGCAGGGTCTTCGATCCTGTGAGACGTTTTACCAGAAAGGATTTCCAGTTGGTGCACTTGTGCTGAACGGCTGCAGAGAGAGACAGAGAGAGAGAGAGACAGACAGACAGACAGAGAGAGACGGAGAGAGAGACGGAGACAGAAACAGAGAGAGAGACAGAGAGAGACAGACAGACAGAGAGAGACAGAGAGAGAGACAGAGAGAGAGAGAGAGAGAGAGGGAGACAGACAGACAGAGAGAGACGGAGAGAGAGAGAGAGAGAGAGACAGAGACAGAGAGACAGAGAGAGAGAGAGAGAGAGAGAGAGAGACGGAGACAGAGAGAGAGACAGAGAGAGAGAGACAGAGAGAGAGACGGAGACAGAGAGAGAGAGACAGAGAGAGAGAGACAGACAGACAGAGAGAGACGGAGAGAGAGACGGAGACAGAGACAGAGAGAGAGAGACAGACAGAGAGAGAGAGAGAGACAGAGAGAGAAACACAGAGAGAGAGAGACAGACAGAGAAGATGACAGGACTGTGAAGTCAGCCTGACCTGAAGGCAGCACCAGGAGAGAAGGTGTGGTAGAGAGGACTCCCTTCTTACATGTGGGTGGGACGAGGGGCTTCCCTCCCGCAGCACACCAGCCCACAGGGTGGATGTCTGGGACGCACAGGTTACACCAGAAGTCCCGGCTGGCGTCGCCGTCGAAGCCCTCGTACCGCAGCAGAGCCTTGAAGCCTGCGTGTCAACACACACACACACGCAAAAACACACACACAAGCACAGACACACACACTGATCATTTTGGGGGGATTCCAACAGGAATTGTATCAATGACTATTTATTAGTAAATAATTCATTTTGTTGTTAAGACATGCTAAGCAATAGTATTTCCAGTTCACTTTAGAAGTGAATGTTTTCAGTCTCTGCTCACCTGCCAGTTTGATGACGCCTGCGATCCAGTAGACTTTCATGGGCAGGCCACTGTCTGTGTTTGGCACCTCCACCCTCACGCCTTCACAGATATCTCCCCATGACGTCCCCATGGGCACCTGGGGCAGCCGGGCAACACAAGCACAATCACACGCAGCACAAGCAGCAGGGTCAGCTTCTCTGCAGCCACTTCCTGTGTCACAGGAAGTCAGGTGTTTTCACAACTGCGAGGGCTGTCTCACGCCTGTGATGCCAGACAGCGGCACGGGCACTGTCTGGTGGTCGGGTGGGCTGTGTCCCGGTCTGTGTGGAGTTTGCATGTTCTCCACGTGATCACACGTGTTCCCTAGCTACATGTAGAACTGATACAGCAGCTCTCCTGTGCTGGGGAGGAATAGTAATAACAGGTGAATAGTGAAAGCCAGCAGAGGTGGGCTGGACTGGACGCGTCTCAAGTACGGGTCCTTAAGAAAGATTTGTTGGTCCTGATGTTCCTCCAGTAACACTATGACAATTATTGAGGGACTCACAGCACTTGTTGGTTAGTTGTAACTGATTTAACTGCTTGTACTCGCTGTGAATTATATTATTGTTGCTTGCTTTCCTCCGGGTACACTCTAGCACTTTCAAGGATCATGTTGTTTAATGGATTTTTTTTAAACTACATGCTCTTCTGGTTCCACCCATTGGCACTTATGTGCTTTTCACAATGTATGCTTCATGTTTTGGCTACCCGCAATGTTTGGATAAAAGCGTGTGCTAAATGACTAAATGTAAATATCTGCTTACGTGTTTGAAACAGCTGACAGGAGCCCCGGCCATCTCCCCACTTCCGATGTAGCGCCCCCAGTCGAAGGCCTCCACAGGAACCGCTGTACCCGGCACCCAGCAGCCAGCGGGAGGGGAACACAGTTCAACTCAGGGCCATCATGCACCCAGCATCGACACACAGCACACTTCAAACCCCACCGCGGGACAATGCACCGGATGAAAACACAACAAGGTTTTCTATCTTAGGTTTCTGGACTGGGAGTGACTTTCAAATGAGGTCAAGGTCCTCCAGGGAAGAGGGTTCCTGATCTGGCGGTTGGGCTTGTTCTGGTTTAATGTGACGGAGCCGTGCTTTATGTGGGGGGTGCGTGGAACCCACCTGTCTTAGTCTTCACCTGGTTCTGCTGGTTAGCTTGGTACTGGGCGTAGGCTGCTAGTTTAGCCATGAGGGGCTGCTTCTGGAGCACCTTGGCCTTTTTTGTTGGCGGTTTCCCCTAAAAACAAACGAACGAAACAGAACGAAGCGACACAAATCACCTCCTGTAACCCCTGGCGACCGTTCCGAATCGGTTTCGAATTTGGAATGTTTTGTTTCTGGAGGTTTCTTTGGCTGAGTTCATGCGAAGCACTGTGGTTTGACGTCACCTTCGTTTCACCTTGCACCCGTTCAGGGCTGGTGCTGTGGCCAGAAGGCTTCTCCGGCCTGGGAGAGGGAGCTGTTACCTGGAGGCGAGCCAGTATGCTGGCTTTCTTGGAGTTGGACGAGTAGCTCCTGGAACAGGACACGCTGCAGAAGCGCTTGGTTTTGGAGTAGAAGGCGTCCCTGACACCCACCATCCCACACATCTCACACGTGGCTGCGGGGAACAAACCACATCCTTCTAACCAGGCGGCTCAATCAAGAGCAACTCATTAAGAACTACTTCTAACAAGCAACTAGCTTGTTAGAATACAAGCCATTTCATTTAGTTTCAATTGATTTTTATAGCTTCTGACTATGTTTGTGTCGTCCAAACAATAACTAACATCGCCACTCACGAGTAACCATGACTCTTATTATCCATATTGATTGACAGCACACTATGACACTAGGTCTACTGCACCACTGTAGAAAACAGAGGAAGGATCCGGGTCCCTGGCCGTCTGAGAGCAGAGGGGACCTGGCAGGACTGACCCATGCCAGCCTTGCCGTCTGGGTAGGTGTAGACCTGGCCGTTGGTCTTGATGATGGGCAGACCGGCGGGGAGCGAAGGCCCCACCTCCTCATCGCTCTCCTCCGAGCTGGAGCTGCTGCTGGACTCGTCGCTGCAGCTGTCGTAGCCATCGAACATCCCAAACGAGTCCCGCCTCTTCCTCTCGGAACGAGACGGTCGCTCAGCCTGAGGGTGGGGGGGGGAGGGGGGAGAGGTCCACTGTGACAACCGTTGACAATAGACAGGCCGTGTGCTGTAAGGCAGATCTCAACTTTCACTTATAGATGGTCTACAGAGTGTGCTTCTAGCTGAGCGGTTCGGAAAAACACAATGTTGGCCGGCACTGCATAGCCCCGCTTGTCCAGTTTGATGACTTGTAGTGGATGCTACTATGTTACTTTGCTACAGAAAGTATCTTTCATCCTAGAGGGTGGATGCAAGGGTCACTGGGCAATGCAGAACCTGACAATCTGACATGGATACTGTATTGGAGCTAAAATACCCTGCGTTGTGAAAAAGCAGAAGTGTATACCATTCAAATATACAAAGTTAGGGAGATGTGCAACAGCCAAATGAACTGTGGCTTCATGTTCTACACTACAAAACAAATCGTTTATTCGCAGCCCTGACAGCGGTACACGCCCCCTTTTGCCCAGAACTTCTGCATGACAATAAGCTGCACTGAGACTAGAAGCCCGAGACTACATGGATTTCGGCAAGACACTAAGAGAGCATCGGGAATCACTGCAGTGCGGTCTATTCAATATGACAGGCCTGCTTTGGTATTAGCTGGGTAGCTGCAGCTTGCACACTCAGTGACACTACAGGCTACAGAGGCAATGCAATGAATGTAATATTAGACGGCCAGTCCAGTGTGTTTAGCTAGCCTATGTTTATCGAAATCTAACATGCGGCTTACTTACTAGCTAACCAGCTAGGTAGCCGGCTAACTAGCTTGCTAAATATAACAGAAGCAACACTTGCTAGCTAGGAAGCACTGTCATTACAACCACAACAAAAGGAGTGAAATAGAATTACACAAGCGTTCCAGAAGCACACAACCCTCGCGCAGAGCTCACCAAATCTCTTGCGTTTTCCATCAGTCCTTCATGCAGAGCGATTTCTATTTTCGCTAGACACAACACCGAGACAGAAAAGACAGAAGATTTAATGAAACCTAAAATGCAAAAAATAAACTCCAGTTGCTAGCTAGCATATCAACATAATTATCATATTTCAGTCGCGCAGGCGTGGTGTACACACGCTGACTCCTCATTGGTCGACGGGTTCTTCTTCGTTGGTTGATTTTACAGCCTCCAGGGCCAGACTAAAATGGGTACTTCAGAGCCATCTGCTGTAGGCTGCGCTAAAACATCAATGTACAGTGAACAGGTTTTATTCTGTTGGTCTCTCAGCTTGATACTTTCATGATAACCCAGGAATGTGTCAGGTACAAGAGGAATAGGCTGTTTCGCACCTTGGTTAAGGGTTTGTTATTTGTAGAGTAGGCGAGCCATGTTGACAAGAATACATGTTAGTAATACATTATTATTACGGATGCTTTGACTTAATCATATATTTTACATAGTTACCGAGGTTTGTTGTTTCCAGATCATTGCCACTGATAACAATATACGTGATATACATATACGGTAAATACGGTATACACCTTTGTGATGTATCGCGTTGCATCAGTAGTCAGTGTGATTCACCCTCCACAGTTGTACAATTCAAATCAAATTGTATTTGTATAGTCATTTTTACAAGCAGTCACAGATGGCTTCACATATGCCCATAGAACTGCACCTAAACCCTGAAGGGCAATGAAGGCATGCATTAGAGGCATGTACCCGTGATTCAAACTGGGCTCTGAGATGTGTGATCTTACATCTCGCTTTCATCTATGATACACATCCCCTGAGACCATGGCCTGAACCGGTTGTTTGATTGCCTTGCTTCGACCGTCTATCTCCTCAACACTCCCAACAATCTTCCCCTTTTAAAAAAATATTTTTTAAGGATGTATGCATTCTACTCAAAAAACAAGTGAATCTGCCACTAATTTAAAAAGCCCTTTGTTTGTAATGCAACTGGAAATCTGTCCTAAAGTCTTTAGATCTGTTATCAAATCTGTTCATCTCTAGAAGGTGAGCATGAGACTGCACAGTATCTGGTGCCTTCTCTGAACAGGCTGAAGCTCGTTTATTTTTCTTTCATAAGAAATTCACATTGTTAAATTGTCCCCATTTTGTCTCTTTGAACAAACTTAAAGATTCAAATAAAGGATTTTAATTAAATTCATTTTCATTTAATTCAAGTTATTAACCTTGTGGGTAATTTGGTTTGCAGACAGATTTAGAAAATGTGACTATATTTATAACATCATACACTGAAATTAGTGGATTCTTAATTTAACCGAACACACTTAGCCTAAATATGGTGTGACACTTAATCTCTGTCTTTAATTAAATATCTTTGATTGTGTGAATAAGCAACATTGAAGATGCAGACAGTATGTCGAATGCGGCATGTATAAACATGCTGACCGCCAGTGCATAGCATCCTTGATTAAAAAAACGTTTTGAGTCCCATATTATAGGACTTCCCATGTTAGAAGGAAATGATTATTGTAAAATCCAATACCATAAGATGACCTCAGACTGTCATTTCCCCCGTGATCAACGAAGCTGGGGCCGAATTTATGAGACAGAATTCGCAGCAGCGCCTGTATCAATTGTGGATGTTTTTCTTATTTGACATAGCAAGTCAAGAACAGTGATTTCGCTGAAGGAAAAATGACCCATTGAAATGTGAAACGCATGCAAAGGACTAACATATAGCCAGGAGAAGGTGTTTGACGGCTACTCAAATTTTTATTCTGCGCATGATGACGCGCTAAAGTACGTCTGTCTCCGCTTCACACTGCTAGCTAGCAGGAAGTATGTTGAATCGGTTGAAAAAAAGACCGATGAGCCGAAGTTGGTTGTTGATTCGAATAAAAAAACATGCCTAGTCTATGAATTTGCAAATTCTGCATTTCGAGATTAAGCATCATTCATACGGTTGCCACGAACGTCAAGCAAGGGGTAAGTTATCAGTCTAAAACGGCCTAAAACCGATGTTTTCCATCAATGGGCCGGAGCGTATTTGTCGAGATCTTTGTGTTGGTTCAGGCTAGCTCAGCTAACCCTGCCTTGCGTGCCACGGTTTTTTGCATGCAGAGGCGAAATGTCACCTTAGTCAATCATTTCCACCAAATCGCTGTCTTATTGTATTCAGAACTTGGTGCAAATGTAGTATCTCGTACGTATGTGTTTTTGCTACTACATAGTGGGCTTTATTGCTTTTGCGGCTTCCGTTTTCCTCTTCTTTAGCATCGTGGGGGGTAGCTAGCTAGCTTGCTAAAGGCGAACTCGGCCGCATATCTTGCTACCAGGCCAGTTTTTTTCCGTCGCAAATCTAGCTGGTCTAGCTTCGCTAGCCGTGAGTATCCTCATTTAATAGATGGCTATACCGTTTAGTATTAATGCATTATAGTATGCATCCTTAAATATACCTCAAAAGGATAGAAACGTCATATTTTAATTACAGAATAAAAGTATTTTCACACTTGACCTAAGATAGCTTGCTAGCTAACAGTCCAATGTTTGCACAGCTAGCTAGTTGGCCAAAATGAAGCTAGCTCGCTAGCACATGCTATCCACTTTGAGAAAATTGCTTGCTAGAAAGCCGTTTTCTGATGAAAATGGGATCCCTCTTTCACTATGGAGTGGACCGTAAGATATGTTCATGTATATGTTAGGAAGTTAGTGTTTGATTTGTGAGCCAACGATGAATTTTGTAAACAAAATTCTTGCAAATAATCCAGCCGCTCCTCCGGCCTTGACGTTGCCTAATTTGGGGAGGCGGCCGATGGAAAAGAAGACGGAATGTCGCGGGGATCGGCGGTAAAGATGCACTGCTTTTGTCCTACAAAATGCTTAGTGAACTCGATGGAAAAAGACAAGCCAAGGTCAGGTAGCCTGTTTGATTTGCCGCATTCTTAGGTCTGCCATTTGTTTAGAAAATATAACGTTTCCAGCTCGCGAATCTTTCTTGCACGTTTGGGAAATTGTTCAATTGTAGTAACTAATCTCGGTTCTTATTCAAAACAACGCATGTGTAAACAGTAAGCAACGGAGAGTTTACGGTTAACTAAATGGAATGGACATTTTTTTCACAGTTAAAATGTAGTCAGTTAATGTCATGTATTATTAGCAAATGCACCAATAGGAAATATTTCTTTGTAGTTTTCCTCCTTTATACACAGTAACTGTTTGTTTACATAATCAGACTCGACGGGTTTCCAGCTCCTGGTAAAGGAATGCAAAAATGCTAGTTTTTGATCGTCGGCTCGTATTCAGATTAGTTGGTTTATCATGTTGTTGAAAATCTGTCCTGTGTGGTCTCAGTCTGTCGTATGGAAGTAGCCTATCGTATTTGCGTATAGTATCATATTGGTTTTATAGTGTGCAATTAACTTAAGTCAACAATAAAATGCAAACCAAAAAAATCATAAAATGTCAGAATTTTCTAGAATGATGAAACCCATATTACAATAAACCATATTCAGACACATACACTTTTGAAGATGGAATATCACAGCTAATTACAATTTACAAAACAAGCTATAATTGCAAAAAGCATTAGAATCTCACAGGTTTGCATTTGTTTCTAGTTTAACAGGTAAACTAGAGACCTCTGCCTCTACAGCAGAAAATCTATTTCACACAAACTATTTAACACCTGAATGTATGAGGGGGGGGGGTGTTCTTAGTAAAAAAAATGTCCCTCAAGTAAAAATATGAAGCTTATTTCGTTATGCCACCTTCCACCCTACCTAATACCATCTCCCCCTGTTAGCAAGGCCCCTCCCCCTCCACACTCCTGGTTGTATCCATCAATCAAAAAATATCTCCCACACCTTTTTTATCCTTACAATTTTTTCTCTCTCTCCCTCAAACCTGTGTTTTCCTTATCATCTGCTCCAGTGTAAACAACAGCTGACACACGAGTATAGCGGACATGCTTTTTTTGTGACGTTAGACCCATCTGGCCAGATCTTGATTGACTTGATGAGACTAGAGCATCCAGATGGCCCGGCGTTGAGGCCCGAGGTTGGGGTGCTTTCCCTTAGGCCATGGGGCTCTGGCTTCCACATGCTAGCTGCTAGACAAACCCACGCAGGGCAGAGTGTCTATTCTGTTGAGGTGTCAACACGTGACCGGAGGAACAAATACTGGTGTGTCAATACGCCTTGTTGGAATGACCTGCTGCAATTTGATGTTTCTAGAATGACTGGTTCTATGTTTGGTATTGTAGAGTAGTCCAAATGACAAACGCCTAATCTTATGATTTATGTATTGTTATATCCTATGCATACTGTTGTTTATTTATTTATTTAAATGATTTAATGCAATTCTAAAAATAATTATATTGTTCTATTCTCATATATGCCCCCCCCACACACACACACATTTTTAAATCACTACTACTGATTAGGCCAACTTTTCATGTTCATCTTGTGTAATATCTGGTAATAAAACAATTAACGCCACAAAAACACTGTTTCTTCCCATCCGCTGTGGGTGACCTCTTCAACAAAGCCAAGTTCCCACTGACTTTAAATGACTTTATTGTCTTTAAACACATTGCAATTTGCACTACAATACACTTTGTATTTTTTGTAATATTTGTATTTTTATATTGTAAATTATGGCAGCTTTATATTTTATTGTATATTTTATTTTAATTCCAAGGATTGCTAGTGTATGTACCTTTAGTATAGTTAGATCTTATATTATTATTTTTCGGATTCCTATATGTTTAATTTATGCACCTTCCTGCCAAAGCAAATTCCTTGTCTGTGCAAACTTTCATGGCGATTAAAACCCTTTCTCATTCTGATTCTTAATGCATAATCCAGTATTGTTCAATAAAGTGTGTTTATATATGTGTATATTAATATTATATAATAATAAACAAGATTCCCAATGTTTTTGTGTCTTCACAGTAGACATCCAAAGGCTGGTTTTTGTCCACGACCCTCCTGCCCTGCCCTGCCAGGGTGGTCTCTGATCTTCAGGAACTGGCGTTAATAGCATTCCTACACAGGTATCCTACCACTTATGGTATTTTGCCTTGGAAGTGCCAGCACCAATTTAAGAAAATATCTCCTTCCTTAATAGAATTGTTGTTTAATCTAATACCACCTTTATGTTTCCACAGTTTTTCTCTGGTGGCTTGACTGTGTCCAAATCGTCATCTGCCCATCCCAGAAAATAAGTGGCCTTGAAAGGGTTAAGGAGAAGACAATATCTACAGCTCTGGGAAGGAAATGGCTGCCATCACAGACAGCTGAGAGCTAAGCCTCATCTTTACTCTGCTCACCTTTGCTGTGTTCATTATCTTAAGGACCTGATTTCTCTTAATATATTTGAATCACCTTACTATGGCAATGCATGACATGAGCCGGGCCAAGGGTTTCCCCTGCAAAGAGTGTGACATGGTTTGCCCCAGTACCCCCAGTCTTCTAGAGCACATGAAGGCACATTACCAGCAAGAAGAGAACGGAAGGTTTGAGTGTGAGCAATGCGGCAGAATCTACAAACACGCCGGTAGTTTGGCCAATCATAAGAAGTCTCACGAAGTGGGCTCATTCCAGTGTCCAGTCTGTACCAGGACTCTGCCCAATGCTGTTGCCCTTAAGAATCACCTGCGTATCCACACGTTGTCCCCTAGCGCTCAGGCTGAGGAGGAAAACGAGGAGGTGGTCGAAGATGGGGGGCACGATGAGAGGGACTATGGTCTCGCCCAGGACTTGTCCGATGGGTTTGGCCGCAGCCATTTGAATAACAGTGGCATGGGCCATGGCGTCATGCAAAGCCACGATCCTGACGATCACAATAAACAGAAGTCTCCTGGATCTGACGACGCCTGGGATCGTCCCTTCAAATGTGACCAGTGCGACCGAACATATCGTCACCACGGCAGCCTGGTGAACCACAAGAAGTGTCACCAGCAAGGGACGTTCAAGTGCTCCGTCTGTTTCAAGCAATTTAACAACCTGGCGGCTTTAAATGGCCACGAGCGCACCCACTCCAAATTCAAGCCTCCAGGAGCTTCGATGGTCAACACGTTGCATGATTCTGATCAACGTCCACCGGCCCCTCAGAACGACGACGCGTCTTCCTGCTTTTGCCATTTGTGCCAGGTCGCTTTGCCCAACAAGAGTGACTTCCAGGAGCATATCCTTCTGCACAATGCAGCATCCTCTTCATTGGGGCTTTCCCGTAGTTTCCCTGGGATAATGCCACACAACCTTAGCTCTGTCCGCTCCCCGGCATACACGCCAGCACTTGGCGACCCTCTGCCACTTCCTCCTCTGCCTGACAAACGTGGCCCTTACGATCCCATGCTCGGACCGCCCGTCAACAACCCCATCTATACCTGTGCTTACTGTGGTGCCGGTCATCCAGATCTGGATAGTCTGAAAGTCCACTACCTGACCCATGACCCCCACCCAGGTTCGCATGGCCAGGAGGGCTCGTCCATTCTCAACACAGATGGGCTGGGCTCAGGCTCTCAGCCCTCAGTATCGTCACCCTCTGGCAGTGGAAGAGTGCAACAGAATTCGCCAGATGATGGCGAACGACGGTTCAAGTGTCACGAATGTGGGAAGAGCTACCGCCACGCCGGAAGTCTAGTCAACCACAAGCGGTCCCACCAGACGGGTCATTATCAGTGTACCATCTGTTGCAAGCAGTACCCACACCTGGCAGCTTTGCACAGCCATCTTCGCAGCCATAAGGGCAGACCATCCAACCAGCCCATCAGCAACGACAGTAGCGACTGGCTCTCTTCAGAACCCTTGACGCTTGACTCCCAGCAGAGCTATGCGCAGGAGGGAAGTGGCGCCACCACTCCAATCTCCCTTCCCGGCAACCTCGGGGATGCAGCGCACTTCGTCCCAGATGGAGGCCACAGCAGTGGCCTTGATTCGTTGGAGTTTCATGACCGATTTGATGGTTCCCTGGCTCAAAGCAACTCTGGGCATCGTCAGGCAGACAGACATATGTGCGCCGACTGTGGAGAAATGTATGGAGACATCTCCGGCATCAAGTCCCACATGTGCCCCCAACGCCGCCAGCAGCAGGGGGGAATGTCCAACGGCTTTATGGGGAACATGAACTACCACAGCCCTGGTGGCACTTCCCTCCCTTCTGGGGGAGCCGGGAACCTGAAAGAAGGCAGTGGGCAGCGCCGTGCCCAGGACCAGATGCAATACGGAGGGTCTCAACCCCACAGCAACTCCCAGGGAGGCGGGAAGAGGATGAACGATAAAGACGAGGATGACGACGGGGAGGTTTACCAGTGCTCGGTGTGCGGAAACCACTACGCCAGTCTCAGAGCACTGAGGAGCCATTTACGCAGCCATGCCAACAACCCTACAGGAGCAGGGCCATCCAACCTCTCTCCCAACGAGCAGGACTGGAGGATGATCTGCAGCACCTGCGGCCAGAGCTTTGCCAGGAAGCAGGATCTGCTGAACCATCAACTGATTCATGGACCACAAAGACCTGACGGGCAAGCACAAGGCATGGGGGCGGGGAACTCAACCAACACCAATGGCAAAATGGATGGTCGCAACCACATCTGTGTCGACTGTGGCATGTTCTTTGCCGATCGCCACCACCTGATCACCCATCTGTGCCCTGGCAAGAACAGGGGAGCAGCGCTGAACAAGGAAGGCTTGAATGGAGCGAAAGGGATGACCGGTGGAGCTGGTGTTAGCGGGGAAGTTGGAGCGGGGGGAAGCCGTGATACGGGTGACCGCCAGGCCATGCCCGTTTCTGGAGAGCGACCTCACCGGTGTGACCAGTGTGGTCGAGGCTACAGGCACCCGTGTTCCCTGCTCAACCACAAGAAATCCCACAAGACTGGAGTCTTTAGGTGCCTTGTTTGCCAGAAACGCTACTACAACCTGCTAGCCCTGAAGAACCACCAGAGAACTCACTTTGACTTGAAAAGGTAAAGTTTTCCTTTGAGATTATGAACAAATGTGTTGCAATCAATTATTTTTTAGGAATGGTCCCACAAAGAAACCAAAGTACAATAGAAGCCTCTTTCCACTTGTCAGGCTTTAGTTATGAGCATGCAATGTTATTAGAATCAAATCAAGCTTCCTTTAAATTTGTCTTTTGTTTCATGTTAAAGGCGATTAATGAACACGAAGAAAACCTTGGAACTGTTTCGTATTTTCCAATGATGCATCTTCTGCTCCACAGGCACAAGTGTGAGGAGTGCGGCAAGGCGTTCAAGATCCAGAAGCAGCTCATCAACCACCTTCGCCTCCACGAGGAACACCGAGCCAAGGCGCAGGTGCGCGATCAGAGGGTCCAGGGCGTAGCCCCCAACGGATCCCGCTTCCAGCAGGCCGGGCCCTCTCAGCTCCAGTCCATGAGAGGAGAGTCCTCCAAAAGCCAGAACCCCACCATGGGAGGAGGAGTCAAGTACGGCCAGCAGGGATTCAAGAAACCGTACTCCTCGGCTGGAACCTCCAGGCCTCAGAACATCGACCCGTCAGAGGGCGGAAGACGCCCGTTTGCCTGTGACGAGTGCGGACGGACCTATCGGCATGCTGGCAGTCTGGCCAATCACAAGAACCTCCACAAGATCGGAGAGTATCACTGCAACGTCTGCAACTCCACCTATCCCAACCGCCTGGCCATGAAGAACCACCTGCGTCTTCACTTCGCCCTCAAGAAGCACACCTGCCAGGAGTGCGGCAAAGGATTCCGCACCCAGAAGCAGCTGAGCACCCACACCACCGCGCAGCTCTGCAAGGGCGGCGAAGGAACCAGCACTCAGATGGACTACGAATGCGACGGCTGCTGTGAAGGCTTCACTACTGCGGAAGAGCTGGCGGCCCACGACTGTCCAGCCCACCAGCTTCCCTCCTCCTCCGCCTCCCTGAACAGCACCAGCCTCAGCATGGAGGGAGTGGACCTGGGCCCGGACGAGCGCCCCTACACCTGCGACCTCTGCGGCTGCTCCTACAAACACGCCAGCAGCCTGCTCAACCACAAGCACACCCACAAGACGGGAGACTTCCGGTGTAACTTCTGCGACAAGCCGTACTCCAACTACATGGCGCTGCGGAATCACATGCGCATCCACACGCAGAAGAAGAGACACATCTGCCACACCTGCGGGAAAGCTTTCCGGCTGGCGCGATTCCTCCGCAACCACCAGAAAGTCCACGAGGAGGGTCACACCCGCTTCGGCTGCCCCAGCTGCGGGAAGAGCTTCCAGGGGAGGTCTGGTCTGGCCAGGCACCGCTGTGGGGACAACCAGGTAGGCAAGGAGGGCAGGAGGAAGGCCGCTGCAATCACGGGAGAAGAGTGCCGGTACACGTGAGTTCTCGTCTGTTGTTCGTGAATCTTGAAGTTGAAAATAGTGAAGATCATAGGTTTCTACGTGTCTATTACAGGTATATGATCTCCAATCCGGCTTCCTCGGGACCATACGCGTGCCGGAATTCGGATTTTTCTGAAGTTTGGACAAATTGATTAGTGGAGAGACCAGATAAGTCAACCCCGTTTGCTTTCAGTTAGCTCATATGCATTCGTTTCCTAGGTTTCCTAGAATCAGAAATTGAATTCGATATTTTTTTTGTTCTTTTTTTTTCCTCTCCAAAGATTGCTATTAACTTGATATAAAGCTGATGTAGTATACCAAGTTAAAGTTATGATTTGTGTGTTCCTTTGTACTTGTTTTGATTGTAGTGCTCCTTTGTTTGTTGTTCATGGTGTATTACGTAGGTACAACTTTTTAACTGGCTATTTTGAATTGTAATTGTATATTTGATCAGAAGGCCCATGGGTTTTTGTCAAGTGAAGTTGCAGAAGATGGTTACAAACGGCTGATAACAGATGTGAGATGTATTGGTATATTGCTCCCATGAGCCAAAGGCTTTTGTCTTTATGCTGGTACTCTCAAATGACTTAGGTAGAAGTCGAATATTCTTAGTAGGTATTTGGGGTTAGCTGCACTGCACGTTCTTGTGTTATGATAAAACCATTTTATTAAATGTCTGTCAGTTTTTTTTGCATAGTTTATATTAACTTAAGGAACCACAGGTCTACAAGTAACCCAGTTTCAGTAGCTTGTGACGGTGTGTATTGGGGTAGGTTTCTGTTTGTGCAGTGCAGAGAGCCACAAATACCTCCTAAGCCTCAATATGTCAACAACAGTCCATAGCTTCTCCCCTATGACCCACCCATGTTCCCCCTACATGATTCGCCTCAGTAGTAGTACTTCTTATAGTTAATGGTAAACCACTTATAGTCATCTCAAAAGCTTAAAGCCGGATTCAAGATCATATACCTGTACGTATGCTTCGGTTATTGTATGAAAATACAGAATGACCATTTAAAAGTATTTTTTCACTAATGGGGGAAAAAAAAGTGGTAACCAGCTAATTAGATGAACTTGGTTAGTTTAGTGGAAGACTTAAAGACCAAAGAATCGTTGCTAATAGCCATTTTTTCTTTTCTTGTGTCTCTTCACAGATGTGATCAGTGCGGCCGCTCCTACCGTCATGCCAGCTCCCTCCTCAACCACAAGAACACCCACACCGTCGGCATTTATCACTGCGCCGTGTGCCTCAAAACCTACTCCAATCTCCTGGCCCTCAAAAACCACCGGCGCATCCACTCCGAGACGCGCCGTCATAGCTGCCCCGACTGCGGCAAGGCCTTCCGCGTCTCCTCCCAGCTCCAGAACCACCGCCGGGTTCACCTGAAGCAGCGAGAGCTCACCTGTGGACCTTGCCAGCGCAGCTTCCCCACTCAGGCCAGCTTTAGACTCCACCTGGAGATCAGTCATGGCCAGGCCCCAGTCCCCAGGACCTCCCACCACACCCAGGCCAGGGCTGGGGGCTCCTCAGATCTGGGCTGGGGGTCTGGTCTGGACCTTACCTTGATGCAGGCCCAAGGACTAGACCCCAACGGCCTGCCGAAGCTGAACTCCCCGTCCTCCCAGGGCCGCAGCCGTGGGGTGACGGTGAACAAGTCTCACGTTTGCGACCAGTGCGGCCGCGCCTACCGCCACGCCAGCTCCCTCCTCAACCACAAGAACAGTCACAAGACCGGTGCCTACTTCTGTAACTCCTGCCAGAAGGAGTTCCACAACCTGATGGCCCTCAAGAACCACAGACGGATCCACACCGAACCCAAACGTTATCAGTGCCCAGACTGCGGCAAGTCTTTCCGCGTGTCCACCCAGCTCATCTGCCATCGCCGCATCCACACCAAGGAGAAGCCCTTCTCCTGCCAGCAGTGCGACAAGCGTTTCTCCAGCAAGTCTAACCTCCGCCACCACCAGAAGGTGCACTGGAGCAGCTCATCAGCGCCCCCTACCATGACCATGGGCGCTGCCAGCTTCCTGGGTATGCCCACAGGCCCCTTTCTATAAGTTTGGGTGGGGGAGGGGCACGGGGAGGGGCTAGTGGGAGGAACAATCAAATGCCAAGGTTTCTGGAGGTGCCAAAACACTCTTCCCACTCTCCTCTTCATTCTCTTCCATCTTCCCACCGGTCTAACAGTGTCAGGTCTCCTACTCTAATTCTCTAGAGCAGGTTAGTGGTTTAGACACACACAGGTCCTGCATGCAACCCCTGACTGAAGGAGAGAGATGACATAAAGTGGACTACAGATCCCAGCTCTGGTTAGGACCATGTTTTCATTTCAAGCCCCTTGTAAATCCATCCACACCACAATATGGCTGCCCGAGCCCTCACACACGTAACCGCCGTGTCCAGGGGACCCCCCCCAGGGGTCATCCCCTCCAGGGGTCACCTCCCCCCAGGGGTCACTCCAGGGGATCACCCCCCCCCCTCCAGGGGACACCCCCACACCAGGACTACGGCTCACTTGCTCTTATTGTTAGCCTCCCACATCAGCCCCTGTCAATACCTCTTTCATACATACACTGCTGTTTTCCCTCTCCCCATGTCATGTAATACACACTAGATGACTGTAAACTCCTGTTTCTGTCCACTTTAAATACCGGTTTCATAGAGTTCACGGCAAAACATAAGACCATTCTGATGTCATCGTAGTAATGAGAATCTTATGAGGTCTATCCAAGGGGCTTATTTGACCAATATTTAGTTGTTTATCTCCACTCTGATATCTGCTTGACCAACACCCAGTCCCCCATCCCATCTCATCCCATGTGTGATGATGATGATGATTCTTGGATGAAGCCTTTGCTTGCGGCCTTTATCTTGTTGTACTAAAGATGTTGACTAGTAACAAGTTCATTTCAAGTCTCTGTAGAAGTGGGCAATACGTTGGATAAGATATTTGAGATGTTATTTGACGTTGTACATATTGAGGTTTTAAAAAGTGAATGTGGTGGTTGGAGAGACCACATTTCTATAATTTAGAACGTTCCTGAGGGGGTTCTGCTCTCTTGTGAGGTTCTAATTGTTTTTTAACTTGTGTGTTTCTTGCAGCACGAAGATGAGCTTCAAACCTTATTATTCTACAGATGACAGCCTTGCTCTTACATGGCTGTGTCTTTGTGACATCACATTTGTGTATTCCTCCCATATTTCAAACTGTTTTCTGGGCACCATGTATTTTCAACTTCGCAACTAGCTAACGTGTATAGAGGGTAGGCTGTGGTGAGGGAAAAAAATTAATTCACGAACATGTAAAACAAACAAAAAAAAAGAATAGCAAAGAAAATGTATATTGTTAGGCCTGTGGCGGCATTTGTTTTTTTCTCCCTGTATCGTAATCGTACTTCTGACTGTATTATTTACAGTACAACTTTTATAAAAAAAAACTTTTAAAAATACCCAGATCATTGTAGTATGCATTTATTTATATTAACACTTGTATTGGAAAAAAAACGCTAGTCTTAGGATGTCTGAGTTTAGGAGCCGTGTTGTAAACTGCCCCCTTCCTGATGCGATTCACCCTCATGTATGTATCATTGACATGGAGCCAAACAAGATGGACTCCAAAGAACACTTGTTACAGTGACTGTAGTCCTCATTTTAAGTCTCAATTTGTTATGCTTTTAAAAAGATGTTTCTGTCCCTTGTCCAATAAAACAAGGAACTGTTCTAATGTGTGTTTTGATTGCAGTACGAAGATTAAGGAACTATTACTGAGATGTTTTTTGCCTTTTACAAGTGATATTGTGACCGTCTCCTCATCGTCAAGACTGGACTCTCCTGTTTCACAAAAAAACTCACATTCAAAGGGATACTTTTGTGAAATGTCAGTGCATTCAGTCATCATTATTTTAAGTTTTGTTTTTATTTTGTTACACCTTTATTGTAACCCTTGTATTTATTAGTATTTTTCTTTATTTAATTGCGTTTGACTATTGGAAGCTCTGTGTGAACACTTTCTTTGGGGCACTGGTGCTAGTGAGTGAAATCTAAAGTGACAGTGAAGTGATTTAGGAGTCATGTGATTTAACTAGACCACAAGACAAATGTATATTCTATTTCGACCCTTGCATTTTCACCACAATTGGTTATTAATGTCACCTCCAAACTGCATTTCAGTTAGTCTAGAAAGGTTTGGTTTGAACAAGTATAACCCTTCATCTTAAGTTCTAACTATTTGTTTCCATGCATATATATATATATGTGTAATGCTTACTATACACTTTTATAAACTATGTTTTGATAATTAATTTCTTAACAAAACCTGTCCATTATAACCCCTAATGCTGAGTACTGAAAATAAATAGCTGGAAAAAGAGTGAAGCACGTTGTGAATTGATCGTCCTTAAAGCGCCACACATACACGTAGCTCACCGCTATACCCGAATGTTTGTTTCACGCGAGTGTTCAGTCGGTCTTCGGTCGTGCCGTATGGGGAAAGGCTGAAGGATGAGGTGGAAATATGTTGGTGGAAGCATTGACCAGTTCAAGGGCTTTGTGAAAGGCTTTAGAGGACCAATGGGATTGCGTCGAGATTCAATTTCATTTGGGAGAACGACCAAATTGGTTGTCCGGCTGTGAAAGAATGGGTTTTCTTCTGAATTGAGACATTTGGAATAGTCTACAGTTTTGAGTATTTTTTCAATCGCAGGAGATCAGACTGTAATGCTTTGATCTAGAGACAGACACAGTTTGGGGGTGTTGTGGCCGTTTCCCTTATCGGGGGTTGGAGGTTGTCATGGAATAGCTCAGAAACATTCAGTTCTCAATCTAAACAGACATCAGATAGCATATTAGGTCGTGACACACTTGGAATCATAAAAATAAATTGAGATGTTTACTCGCATTTTAGGTCTGGCCAATAAGCGTTGGTTTAAAGCAGATAAACACATTCTTGGTCAAACTTGAGTCTAAATTCTAACACACCCTCTTTTGTACACTGGCCTATGCTCTTCATGTCATATTGTGTTGTAGTCATGTGCATTTCACCTTTCATATTTGCATGTAAGCAATAAAGTTTGTGCTTGACAAAGATCCAGGAGTGTTGATGTTATGAAATGTGTCCATTTAGTTCAATCTTCCTGTGACAGGCTACATTATCAACCTACAAAAACAATCTTCGTGTTTCTTGTGTAGTTGGTGACAGCAGGATCATTTAGCCTGTATCCTGGTGATTTACCTCTTACACAGCACATCGCTCTGCTTTGATTGGACGAGAAAAGACTATCTTACATCTAGCCAATTGGAAGGCAGGATGGTGTTCCCTCAGATGAAAGGTGTTTGGAAAATATTACACGGTTGTGACTGTAGCCGGCATTACAATTTGACCCTTCATGACTACAGAAATAAACATGTTATTAGTCTTCATGACAGACTACTTCTACTATTATCAGCCTCAAATGGCTTCTATTGATCAATGATTTTGCAATCAATAACTTGCTTGTGCCCTTTGTGAGAAAAATACAGTGTAGCTTCTTCATGTATGAAACTCTGGCACTGTTTGGATTTTTAACTGTAAACCTTCCTTAGTGAAATCACTGATCTGATTTGACCGAACTGCCAACCAATTAGACCAGAGATTAGCTCCATGACAGGAAGTAGGGCGCGTATGATGTCACAGAAGTGTATTCTGAGTCCAGGATGAGACTTCTCTATATCTGAGATATGTGTCGATCTGTCTGTGATAGTTTCAAGACCTTCGTCTTTTCCGTTTTTCAGATGTGTCACCGGTCGGGACGGTAAACAAATCTTACGTGTGCAACCAGTGCGGCCGCGCCTACCGCCACGCCAGCTCCCTCCTCAACCACAAGAACAGTCACAAGACCGGTGCCTACTTCTGTAACTCCTGCCAGAAGGAGTTCCACAACCTAATGGCCCTCAAGAACCACAGACGGATCCACACCGAACCCAAACGTTATCAGTGCCCAGACTGTGGCAAGGCCTTCCGCGTGTCCACCCAGCTCATCTGCCATCGCCGCATCCACACCAAGGAGAAGCCCTTCTCCTGCCAGCAGTGTGGGAGGAGCTTCTCCAGCAGGTCTAACCTCCGCCACCACCAGAAAGGTGCACTGGAGCAGCGCGTCCACCGCCAGGCCCTCGTCCACCTTCCTGCCCATCCCCTCTCGACCCTTCCTCTGAGGCCGGGCCGGGGGCGCCAGTCCGGGGGCACCGGGGCGTGAGGCGGCAGGAGGGGCCACGGGATCGCACCTGGGACCGTCTCTCTCGTCCCACTCCACTTCTCTCGGTACAAAAACTAAAAACAGCATTGTGACGTTGGAGTTGTGTCACAGTTTTTGGGTGGTCCCCAAGGGTTATGGAGGGTAGGTGGGTGGGAACGCTAATAGCACGGGACCACCCTCCATTGTACAATTGTAACTCTGCTTGGATATTTATGGTGAACAGTGGAGGGGTCGGGTAATGATGTTATTGTGATTATTCTTCCGAGATGTGAGAGGCTCTCTGGTGTTTGGACTGCTTTGTAAGATTGTTAAATGCAGCATAATTATGAACACACCTTATTCCACAGATGACAGGCAGCCTTGCTCTTAAATGGACAGTTCTCTAAATGTCCAAATATTTGGTAGTCTATCTTTTATATATATGGAAAAGCAGGTCTCTAAACATACATCTGGCCCTTTTCAGCCTGAGATAGTGAGAGGGGGACAGGAAATGTAGGGGTGGGATAGAGGGGAGGACATGGACATGCAGAAATGGCCCAAGCCAGAATCAAACCCTGGCCCCTGCGACAGGGCCTTCGGCTCATCGTACAAGCTCTACCCATTGAGCCACTGGGGCTTCAAGCTCTACCCATTGAGCCACTGGGGCTTCAAGCTCTACCCATTGAGCCACTGGGGCTTCAAGCTCTACCCATTGAGCCACTGGGGCTTCAAGCTCTACCCATTGAGCCACTGGGGCTTCCTGGCTTTGTATTCATATGTCTTATGTACATGTCTATTTGGGCTACTAACCAACTGTAATTGCCGTTGTTTAAGATGTTTGTCATTGTGATGGATTAGTAGACAAGTGGTTTTGTATTCTTAGAAGCACAGACGTGCACTCATGGTCACTCCAAAGCCAACAGCATACCAGCAGTGTGGGTGTCTGAGAAACCTTTGGTCAGTAAACTGTCCGTTTACCGGATGAACTCTTATTGACAGCACATTTAAACATTTCCATATTTAGTTCTTTGAGGACACTTACTTTTGACATTTTTCTAACTAGCTCGACCATTTACTAATTTACAAAGTGATATTAAAAGGTCAACATCCTGTACATATTAAGCTGGTACTGCAGATAGTTTCATTTACTATAATTATATAAATAGCGAATATATATACATATATAATGTATTCATAACACTTCTATTAGGAAATAGAAAGCATACGTTTCTGTGATGCCTGTATTTTGGGTGCCGTCTTTCAAGTGTCCCTTTCCTGAAACGTTTTGCTAGATGTCCTGCAGAAGCCTCGGAGCGGAGGTCTCCAGCCCTGTTCCTGCAGAGATACCCTCCCACAGGTTTTCACTCCAACCCTAATCTAACACACCTGGTTCAAATAATCAGCTTCTTAACCCGTTAAATCGGGTTCGTTACAACTGGGTTTGGAGCAAAACCCAACAGGAAGGTAGCTCTCCAGGATTGGAAACCCCTACCTTCGAGTCTACATTTTAGGCTTGCCTGTTCATTTGATGGGACACAGAGACATCAGATATAGGAGGCTAACCAATGTAGCACACTACCATGGCTTGGAACTATCCAACCAAGTGCCTACGGGATTCATGCGAAAGGTCAGTTTGTGATGTGTCACCCGCCACGGAGTCACGGATAAAGGACTCTGGGAAAACACTGTTTGCAGCGACTGTAACATAGCGACTGTAACATGGGATCCCCTCATGGTTTGGAGTGAGACCCCCGCACCTCTCTTGAACAGTGTTGACAGGATGTGGATCGGGTAGAGAGAGAAGGGGACCGGCACAAACATAGCTTCAGAGCAAACGTTGACTGTGCTTCTGGAGGCTATCGACCCCGTGCCTATTGACAGACTCCAGGAGATCCAGTAGGGCCCCGTGCCTACTGACAGACTCCAGGAGATCCAGAAGGGCCCCCGTGCCTACTGACAGACTCCAGGAGATCCAGAAGGGCCCCCGTGCCTACTGACAGACTCCAGAGATCCAGAAGGGCCCCCGTGCCTACTGACAGACTCCAGGAGATCCAGAAGGGCCCCCGTGCCTACTGACAGACTCCAGGAGATCCAGAAGGGCCCCGTGCCTACTGACAGACTCCAGGAGATCCAGAAGGGCCCCGTGCCTACTGACAGACTCCAGGAGATCCAGAACGGCCCCCGTGCCTACTGACAGACTCCAGGAGATCCCGAAGGGCCCCCGTGCCTACGAGTTCTCCTCTAACTGGGTGGAGTTGGCGGAGGAACATCCAGTGTTGTGGTTAGACTTCCACTGCGGCCCACACTGTGCTTTCCCCACGTTTGGCTTCCAAGGACCACGGCCCAACTGCCACGGGACACCTTAGGATCTGGAGGGACACCTGAGGATCTGGAGGGACACCTGAGGATCTGGAGGGACACCTGAGGATCTGGAGGGACACCTGAGGATCTGGAGGGACACCTGAGGATCTGGAGGACCTGAGATCTGAGGGACACCTGAGGATCTGGAGGGACACCTGACGATCTGGAGGGACACCTTAGGATCTGGAGGGACACCTTAGGATCTGGAGGGACACCTTAGGATCTGGAGGGACACCTGAGGATCTGGAGGGACACCTGACGATCTGGAGGGACACCTGAGGATCTGGAGGGACACCTGAGGATCTGGAGGGACACCTGAGGATCTGGAGGGACACCTGAGGATCTGGAGGGACACCTGAGGATCTGGAGGAACGCATATCCCAGCATGCTGTGCGGTTGACTGTAAAGAACCAGTCCGCTACCGTGACTGGGTTGTCATTGGCGAGCTTGGTGTCGGCCTGGACTGTTCATGGGCTCCGTGGCTGAGAGGGGGCTTCCCGATCACCAGGCCAGCTGTTGTTGTGTCATGGGGACTGGAGCTCCCATATTAACCAGATAAGGAGCTGGGTGAAGTGTTCGAAAAGAGAAGCCTTAGAACGGCAGTGACATTCCTCTGCTTCCGACAGAGGGACGCTTTGATATGTATTTAAAGTACAGTGCTAGTTCTCCTGGCAGGATGTGACATGGAGAGGCCCATGCGGTTTCCTCCTTTATATGAATCTTAAACATGATAGACTCTTACAACTATGCCCAAAATGGAAGCTCTTTAGTATTAGTGATTACCGATTTAGTAGCTGTTGAATAAATAAATTAGGGGGATATTGTTGGTGCGTTGTGTGTGAATTACAATACTCTGCAGTTAAACATGTTTATTGTTAACCTTTTCTGTCTGGGTGGGTGGAGATAGACGGATGTAGGTGGTTGTGTTAGGTGGAATCTGGGTGGGTGGAGATAGACGGATGTAGGTGGTTGTGTTAGGTGGAGTCTGGGTGGGTGGAGATAGACGGATGTAGGTGGTTGTGTTTGTGGAAAAGCAATGTCCCCATATATCCTTATTTCATGGTATTTTGAGTAACTTGTTATTGCATCCATATTCCTCCCAACTCAGTGTGTCTTGCTTGTTTTAATGTGCTGACTTTACAATAGTTTCACACCAAAACCTCCACGGATCTCTTGAGTAAACTCCATGTGGATGTTCTGCTTCCCCCAGTTATCAGTCTGGATGTGTGTAACGTTTGATCCACTTCCTGTAACTTCACTTGGTCTTTGTTTGCAAATAAACATGTTTCTACACACGATGCTTGGTGTGCTCTCTCCAAACAGCCTTCACACATGAGTACGTTAGAATCGCCTGAGTCCTTCTGAACTCGGATGAAGAAAGTGGAAGACCAGGTTGATTGCAGGAGATTAGGTGTGGATGACCTCACTAACATGGTGATGTCACAGTGTAAAATATGTAATGTGTTAATAGTACAGAATCACCTTCACCCAGAGAGAGAGAGAGAGAAGAGAGAGAGAGAGAGAGAGAGAGAGGGAGAGGAGAGATAGGAGAGAGAGAGATAGAGAGAGAGAGAGAGAGAGATAGAGAGAGATAGAGAGAGAGATAGAGAGAGAGATGAGAGAGAGAGAAGCGAGTATATAGAGATAGTAGACTACGAGAGCAGTATGAGATAAAGGAGATGATGAGACAGAGAGAGAGATAGATATAGAGATAGACAGATACAGATGAGGATTTTAGAGACATAGAAGTAGGTAGAGATCAGATAGATAGAGATATAATATAGATAGATATAGAGATAGAGAGAGACGATAGAGACAGATAGAAGTAGTTGATAGACAGATAGAAGTAGGTTGATATCACATATAGAGATATATCAGAGATATATAGATATATAGAGACATATAGAGATATATATAGATATATATATATATAGAGATAGATATAGATATATAGATATAGAGAGATAGAGATATAGATAGACATATACAGATGACATATATAATTATTTGATATACATATATAGATATATATATATACTATATATAGATATATATAGTATAGATATATATAGATATATAGATATATGATATAGATATATAGATATAGAGATATATCGATATAGTATATATATAATTATGTTATATACCTATATAATGATTTATATACATATATACATATATACATAGATATATATATATATAGATATAGATATATAGAATAGAAGATAATTATATTATATAGTAATCTTAATATTGATAGATATGATGCACATCAATGAGACAACCACTAATAATTACACTGAACAATCCTTTTCTTTATTCATTTTTTGTTATCATTTCAATATGTCTGTCTGGGTTTTTTTTGTTGTTTTTATTTTAAATTAAAATTTGACACACTTATAAAAGACAGCATCTGCATAGAGTTGTCATCTTAAAGATCCATGGAGAAAAGGGGAGAGAGCGAGAGGAGGGGAGAGGAGATGGGGAGGGGGAGGGGAAATACTGGCACATCACACTAACTAAACAGAACAGCAAACAGCAGTACGAGAGAGGGAGAGAGAGGGACAGATAGTTTTTTACATTACGGTACGCACACATACACACACACAAAAAAAACGGGACACAAGTTGCATTTCCAGTCAAAGTTGTAGCTAACGAACGATCCAACTGTCCCCTTTTTTTATTTTCAATCTCTCTCTCTCTGTCCTTTTTTTTCACTCAGACAACCCCCCCTCCAGCTGACAAACGTAACAAGATGGAGGTCGTCTTCACCTGGCTGTGTCACTTTCCCTGTCACAGTCACTAACTTCTATATTCACTTTGACTGTGGCTAGAATCTGCCACCATTAGCGAGTGGTGGTTGAGGTCTGATATGATATCGTCTCACTTCTGCATTTTAAAGAAAGCCCTTTTTCTTTGTATTGCACATATAGGTGGGTTTCCTCTAATCGTCCACAGCCTAGCCTTGGAGGATGCTTAGACTATACAGAAGGACTGTCGTCTAACGTTAGGGACGTTCCTTTCCCGGTCAAAGAGAAGGCGAGTAACAAAATAAATGACGCCTTTCGACCACAGACATGACCACCTCCCGTGCTCCCACACGGAGACTATGACACCTAATATGATGTTAATACTTACAAATAGAGGTATACTTGAACTGTCATGAGAACTACGTCAAGACAAGCATACTTAGGAGAGGTGAGCAATGCTATATCAGCCCCCTCATTCCTTTAATCACCGTAGATCGAATAGAGTCGTCTCAAAACAGGCAATCATAGGCATTCCTTTCGTATGCCTTCTGCTAATCTATAGGTGGAGTAATTGCGATGTCGCCTATTCATGATCCGTCTATTCGCATCTACTGGAGAGGCTGGAAGCTTGGAGACCAAGGGCCAAGAGGCTGAGTCTACGTCCCACACTGGCCACTTGATGTCTTAAGTACGGGGCTGGTTTGTGACTAAAGATGGTCTACCGTGTGGAAACAGAGAGGAGGGTTGTTCCAGGTCTGGTCTGGGGCTGTCTAATATGTGGAGACACAGAGAGAGAGCTAGTGTTCAGGGTCAGGCCTTTGCGCCGCACATTGACGGAGGCGAACGAGAAGAAGCGGTTAGCGGTTAGCGGTTAGCGGGTACTGTGTCTGTCTAGAGATGGAGGGAAGCACTTTTCATCAGAGGAACCTCTGAACCGAATAAAACTGGCGTAGAAGGTTTAGACTGGCACACAGTTGGTCACGCAATCCTAGTCTGTCTACAGTCCAAACACTCCATGTAACACGTATGAACTGAAAGGATATGGATGGACAGAACATCAGTCTGAAAGGGGGACATGGGGAGAAATGGACAGAGATCGAACCACTTCACAACTTTGACAGGAACAAGTATCTCAGTAGATTTATACATGGACATGCAAGTCATTTTTTCTCTCTTTGAAGTATTTACAATAATTACATGACACAAAGATCCAGTTCAGTTTGACAAAATTGCGAGCATTCGATATTCAATATTACTAGTATTATTATGTTAACATAACTTCATTATTTCATTAAATCATTGCTATTATAATGACTCCCGTTCTGTATGTTTGATTCCTTTGCCGTTCCGCCTCCACTCAGGTTGCAAGGTTACTTTTCATTATAATAATATATTTGTTATCTATTCACTTTTAATTCATCTTAATATTGTAACCGACTCGATGAAGGTCACCTCTGATTTCTCTCTTCACGGCACCTGTCCTCCCCCGCCCCGGCCCCCCCCGCCCCTTTAGAACACTGATAAAAGCAATACTGTGATGAAACTAGGGAAGGATGCATCCAAACGCTAACATGAAGCGAAATAAAAATAAAAGGTTTGATTGTGACTATTGAGCCACACTAACAAGCCTCATGAAATAGGTCTGGCATGTTGTTGTTATTGTTGTGGTTGTTATTATTGTTGTTGTAATCATTTTTAATCGAAGGTAAACCTCTTCTGTGAGAACAGTTTGAAGATTGACGTGAGAAGGTCACATGACGTGAGAAGGTCACATGACGTGAGAAGGTCACAATGAAGACAGATCTACTGCTATCCAAGACACATCCATCAGAATATGGTCTGGAATCCTCTATTCATATACCAAAGCAGGCGTTGGGACGCCAGCCTGGCTGAGATCAACACTATCATCAGAAAGGTGGAGTGCAGTCATAGACAGCTACTGGGGTGACATCAGTTCACAGTCATGTTCAAACTCTCTCCAGAAGACGTTAATCCCACCATCTGACCAGGCTGTCTCCTGACACTAGCTTGATGGTTTCAGAGCCTTACAGACACGTTTATCCAGCTGTCTCCCAGCCACAGGGTGCTTTCTCAATGCTCGGGTCAGCACACCGCTGACGTCACCTCCACACCTCAAAACGTCTCACGCTTTATGAACAGAGAGAGAAGCAAAGGCCAACGCTTGGGGTTCGTCAGGGCCGATTCCCTCTCTGTTCACGAGGGTGGGCGTTCGGGGAGAGACACGGGTATTGGTGTGGATCGATAAGTAGCCAGATGAACAGAGAGATGGTTAAACATGGCCGTCGTGTCAGCCTTCCCCTCGGGTGTGGCAGCAGAGAGAAAGCAGAGCAACTGAGTGTCCAATCGCTGGCCAGTAAGCAACTGAGTGTCCAATCGCTGGCCAGTAAGCAACTGAGTGTCCAATCGCTGGCCAGTAAGCGGGAACTACAGGGTGGATCAACTTCTACGCTTTAATTCGCATCGTTGAACCAGTTGACATGGCAATAAAAATATACACATGAAAATGTATAACAAATAAATAAAATAAATAATGATGGCTCCGTAGGACTCAATTCTCTTTTCACTATTCCTACCACAAACTAAAACTACTTCCTAGATAGAGATGACTTTAAAAGGACAACATGTAAAGTCTATTCAATAAGTACTATTGGTTGACAGACCGACATGCATTAGGATGAGTGGGGGGCAGAGACTTTGATAACATAATAACTTTGATACAATTAAAGTACTGTGATACCATTTCATCTGGAGCATTTTCTGTAAACTTGCCTCCCTTTGTGCTCTGGGCTGACTATGTGAACACACAGGGCAAAATGCTTTGGTTTGAATTCAATTCAACAAATATAAATAAGTATTCTTCTTTTGTTCTGGTAATCTACATCGAACTGAAACCCAATGGCTATGACCCATGGACCTGCTGTCACGAAACAGCCCTCAGCTTTGTCGTGTGTTTGGAGTGTGATGACACACACACACACACACCCCCGCGTCGGCTGCAGGCGTGCACACCCACGCACACGCACCTACTGTACACACACAAACGCTCATGCTCACAGACTCACGGACACACACGGTACGTACGCACCAATCTTTACCAGGGTGGGAGGGGCATGCGCTCGGAACGGCCTGGGAGCTCACAAGTTGCAGTCGCGGCTTAAAGACGATAAAAAGGTTTCCTCACAAGGACAGACGCACGTCAACCATAGAAGCACAACAAGCAGAGTGGCGGATGATTCGGGGAGAAGGGGGGTGGGGGTGGGGGGGGTTGGGGCTTTGGAATGTCCCAAAATGACTAGCGGTGGTCTGGGGCGTGGGTAGGAGGGAGGAGGGACATGTTGCACCAAACCTAAACAGCACCCAGAGGTCACCAGGGGGTCACCGGACACTCTCACAAGATATGGACCCTCTGGATGAACCACACTAACTACGGTGTCTGTGAAGAGACATCAGGAGCGACAACTACCTATATAACCCTTTGACCCTTGAACCCCTACACAGGAAATAGAAATAACCCATCGAGAACTAAAACAGTGGAGGTGATAAGACAGTGTTTTCTTCAGAGTGTAAAGTGCACACATGATCGAGAGCGGAAATCACCATGCAAACTCACAAAGCCGAAAGTTGCATGCCTTTAAGAATAAGGGCCCCCCTAGCCATATTCCTTTTGAAAAAGAACGAACGAAAAACGACAACGACATCAATATAACCCCATTATAACTGTACATGTAAGTGGTTGGACACACTAAATACACCGAAGCTTTTCAATAAACATGCTGGCCAGTGCTGGAATGACTGGAGAGACCACAGCCTCCTGCCCTATGTGTGAGCTGTGGGTGATATCTGTGAAGCATACCCCTGCTGCAGCCCTCACCGTCTCCCACAGGGGCCTTGACTGAAGAGGGGAGGAGCGAGCGGAGAATGGGATTGACGGATGTGTATGTATCGGGTCTTGTGTTTCTGGTAGAAAACAGGGACATGGGTTAGTCCTGACGAGTCGGAGAGGAACGAGAAGCCCCCCTCCGCTGTTGCGGTTGCTTCGCGGGCTCAATAGAAAGCACCGGTAACGTCCGTCTGGCCAGGACAAGCAGGGTTTGACGTCTCAGTTTCACAATTAGCCAGCGCTTACCACCCCCCCACCCCCCCGCCCCCCCCGGCCCGATTTATTGCCAATATTTTCATCAGTAACCTTCGTTTTAGAGCCAAAGTGAAAGGTTTGGACCTCTTCGTCCAAATCAGATCACGTTACTCAGAATGGATGACGGGCCTTTCGCTAGGCACAGACTTACTCCGAGCTTCTTAGTTATTTTCTTTGCGAGGAGTGATTCTGTTAATAGGCTGAGGATTTGTCTTCATTAACTTACTGCATTTCACTAACTACATGAATCTGCCTTTGGTTTTTTAACTGAACAACGTCAACTTTTGGCAAACGCAAATCTCATAAACTTGTGATACAGTGACTAATTGTAAAACTGATAGCTGGTGCTTCACTTTGATTCTACAATATACATCTACATACTACATACTGTTGTCCTTACAATTATTTTGCATACAGGCAAAGGATAATCTAGGATAAAACACACATGATCTCGCTGTGGCTAGCATAGTCTGTTTGAGGATTAGAAATGAACAAATAACCCCTACACTGAAATCCCATGAAGTTCCTTCAAATAGAAGCTAACAGGAAACCATAATTAGGTAACTTTGTTTAGGTTAGATTGTCTAATCAAACCAAATAAATACGCCAGCAATACAGTTATTGCTTCGAAGTCTACTGAGTGCAAGGTAGATGTGGACTAGAGTGTGGGGTTTAGACAGACGGAGCTACTTCTCTGTACAAGACAGACCAAGGCCCTCCTGAACGGTGGCCCAGAAAAGTCAGAAAACCTCAGCTCAACGTGCCTGAGACCACCCACAGCCAGGAAGGGAGGAGGAGGAGGAGGAGGAGGAGGAGGGGGGGGTGCTTTCTGAACTCACTATTCCCCTTGCTCACGATTACATCTGTTGCTTTTACAGCGCTGGCATCAACAGAAGCACGGAGGCCTCTGTATCATGTTGCCGTGTTCTACTACGTATTAAGAGTCTACAGCAGGACGACACGCGCGTCGCACGTGTTCTTGGCATGATGTCATTAAATGTGCAATCACAGAGCACGGCTCTTCCACTCAAACCGAGCGATCCTCAGCAGGCTACACATCTGGAGATAACCACCCACCTTCAGGAAATCAGGATGACCTAAATACTGACAATACACTATGAGGACAATGAATGTTGTACGGATGATCTGTATATCTGTGTGGATCTGGATTATACCTGTACAGTTGGAAAAGCACACCTCCCCAGATTGGCATCGCTGTTTTACTCACAGAACCCACCAGGATTATTGAATCTTATTTTTAAATGACAGGAAAGCAACAGCAAAATGCAAACTGCATCCATAAAGGTCCATAAAAGTAAATATGAGGCCAGACTAGTAGTCACGGACAGTTCACACACGAACACAACCACAGGAGAACAAACCACTTCCAAATAAAGACAGGAGACTCTACAACCAGGGCTAGCCAGCAGGTCAAATTTTGAGATTACGTTATTCTTTTTTTTTGTTTGTTTTCATTTCTTCTTGACTTTTTAATGTGTTCTTCATTTTAGAAACATCTGAAGTACAGGCGGGACAGCTAACGTCTCTCTCTCCCTTTCCCTCTCTCCCTCTCTCTCCCTTTCCCTCTCTCTCTCTTTCACTCTCTCCCTCTCTCCCTCTCTGAACATCTTTCCGATCCAGTTAATCACACCGTCCATGTTGGCCACCCTGGGGAGAAGTCCAGCTGGTCGGCTTCCCTTGTCTAAACTGCATAGTTCGACCATGGCCCTCCCCCCAGTCCCTTCAGTTTAACCCCAAACCCCCATCCCTAGCCTGTGCGTCTGACTTAGGTTTCGGCCGTGGACCAATCAGATTAAGCTGATGGACAAGTGGGTCCCCTATCCAATCACAGGCCTGTAACCCTCCCTTCAAACAGTTCCATGGGTGTGGGCTGGGTTTTGTCATATTGTTTGAAATCAAGACACATGCAAATTAATGCCTATCTGCAAAGTTGATCCTCAAGTCGAGTAATTTGACAGGTTGATTCGAGTGTTGCAACTACAAGAGCTCCTTGGAGACTGTGAAACCAAAACCCAAGTCAGTCTCTCAATGAAAGGTGATTGTTGTACCTAAGAAATAAGCTCCACCCATGTACCCTACTCCCCTCTACAGTTATTGTGCATTTTGCTCTAAAACTAGCTTTGCTGGAACACACGCAATTTAGCAGTCACCCGCACTGCCCTGGAGACCCCTCGAAAAGAAAGAAACGTCTAAAAAATGAGAAAAAATAAAATATTTTCACATCATAATTCTTTACAGGTAGCTAACCCATGTGCTGCTTCCTATGTTCAATACATTTACATGTACATTGTAAATATTAGGTTATTTTGTACCCTCTTTTTGTATACGTTATGTATTTTAGTCAGCTATAATGTAATGTCGGTTTTTGTTCTTATTTTTTTTTGTCTTTGTGTTTTCAACCCCACCCCGCCCTTATGACGTTATCCTTATCTCGTGTTACATCGGTTTTTTTCTCTCTGTGTTGTTTTTCTCTCTGCTGGCTGTCGGTCGTTGTCGTGGCGATGGCGTTCCCTAGAATCCGAGCGTCCCTCCGATGGTGGACGCCAGTACCACCCCCAGGATCACGCAGCAGATGATGATCATGATCTTCTTCTGCAGGAGAGGTGTTAGACTGTGTGTGTGTGTTTGGGGGGTGGGGTGGTTGAGCGTGTGTGTGAGAATGTGTGTGTGTGCGGGGGGGGGGTGTCTATATGCATGTGCGTGTGTGTGAGAGAAAGAGAGAGTGTGTGTGATCGTACATGTGTGTGTATGTATTCATGAGCGTGTGAGTGTGTCGTGTGTGGTCTGTATGTACTGCGTGAGTGTGTCTGTGTGTGTGTCTGTATGTACTGTGTGAGTGTGTCTGTGTGTGTGTCTGTATGTACTGCGTGAGTGTGTCTGTGTGTGTGTCTGTATGTACTGCGTGAGTGTGTCTGTGTGTGTGTCTGTATGTACTGCGTGAGTGTGTCTGTGTCTGTGTTTGTGCACGTGCGTGCGTGTGTTTAAGGCAGTGCGTGCGTGTGTTTGGGCGCGTGCGTGCGTGTGTCGTGCGTGCCTTACCTTGCGAGCCTGGCTCTGGTACTTGACAGCCTTCTTGGTGTCAGACACGGCCCGCTCCACGTAGTCCACTGAGTGCTCCACATTGTACTCGATTCTGTCAATCATCTCTCCCTGTCAGCAACACACAGAGTCAGCAACATCACTCCACACAGGACGGGCTGCCCAGCAGACTACTGCTGACCACAGCTGTTTTACCCTCCCTCACTCCCAATCCAAGTGATTCAATCATGTGTTATTACTTATGGTATTGACCTTGCTGTCTAGCTGGTTACACTTGTATGTTTACATTAACTCTTCATTTCTCTTGCCATTGATGCGGACATCGTAAGGAAAGGGACGCAAAACAGCCATGTTTGTGTTAGGAGACAAACATGGCTGTTTTGTGTCCATTTTTCATGCTTTATTGGCCAGAGAGAGAGAGAGAGAGAGAGAGAGAGAAGAGAGAGAGAGAGAGAGAGAGAGAGAGAGAGTAGAGAGAGAGACATTCAAACCCAGGCCAAGGCCTCAGCCATGGTTCACTTGTCTGGGGAGATACCGGGGCGCCCCAACAAGCAATATATATTTTTTCTTGGAAGGTAGGTTAGGGTTAGGTTAGGTTAGGGTAGTGTTTAGGGTTAGGGTAGGGTTTGGGTTAGGGTAGGGTTAGGTTTTCTGTCCCAATCTAACCGTAGAACCAAGCCCCTGTTCACTGCAGCCTCCTTCTGACTTGTTAAACCCAGCTCCTCATTGTGATCCTACACATGGATCACCAGCCTGCACTTCCTGTGTTCTGGCAGAGGGAGCATGTGGCCGGGCCCTGGGACGGGGGTTTCCAGAGTGATGGGTGGGGAGGAGGGAGAGGAGGGAGGGAGAGAGAGGGAGGGAGGGAGGGAGGGGGGAGGGAGGAGAGAGGGAGGGAGGAGAGAGAGGGAGGGAGGAGAGAGAGGAGGGAGGGAGGGAGGGAGGGAGGGGGAGAGAGGGAGGGAGGGAGGGAGAAGAGGGAGGGAGGGAGGGAGGGAGGGAGAGAGGGAGGGAGGAGAGAGGGAGGGAGGGAGGGAGGACGAGAGGGAGGAAGGGAGGGAGGGAGGAGAGAGGGAGGGAGGATGAGAGGGAGGGAGGGAGGATGAGGGGGAGGGATGGAGGGAGGGCAGTGGGCGGGGCTGACAGCCTCTCACCTGGCTCTCCACCAGCATGGCCATGTCTACAAACATATCGTGCAGCTCCCGGATGCTGTTCTCCAGCTTGATGATCTCAGTGTGTCGTGTCTCGATCTCGTTCAGGGCCTGCTTGTCAATCTGGGAATCCATCTTGATCTGGAGGGCCAGGAGAAAGGGAGAGGAGAGAGGAGAGAGAGAGAGAGAGAGGAGAGAGGAGAGAGAGAGAGAGAGAGAGGAGAGAGAGAGGGGAGAGAGAGAGGGAGAGAGAGAGAGAGAGAGAGGGAGAGGAGAGAGAGAGAGAGAGAGAGAGAGAGAAAGGAAAATGAGTGCAATCAGAAGTGAGGGGGGTGGCAGCTGAGCTGAATCTATTTCCTCAGTGGCAGTCGATTATAAAGTCTGTAAAAATAGCAATCGACATGTATTAACCTCTATGAAAATCACCATGAAAATCACCATGAAAATCACCATGCAGACTCAAAAAGAGGAAAGTTGCCTTTGAGAAAAAACGACTCACTAGACGTCTCATTCACAGGCACTGCTACAATATATTTATATCGTCTTTGCTTCTACGCCTCTGTTATTTTGCTTGTACTTTATCTTTGTATATCTTTTGAACAGGATGAGATTTGACGCTGCTGTGTAGGTGTTGCCTGCCTGGCCACAGGCATGTTGTGTCCTGCTGCTCCATGTATGTGACAAATAATCCACTTTGGCTTTCAAAAAACGAGGGCCAGCGCAAGTCTAGTGCTGTTCAAGGGCATGCACAAATGCAGCATCAGAACTCTCGTCCATGCAGCTAGCTAGCCTGACATTTGTGTTCTTCTGTGTGCATGCCCTACGGCAGGGCCTCAGCCAATCAGAGCAGGGCTCAGGTGAGGCGGCTCTTACATCATCAGTGAAGATGGCGAGCTTGCCACTTTCCAGCATGTCCTCCAGCTCCTCGTTGGTGGTCGTTCTCCCAGCTGCAGGGGCACACACACGCACGCACGCACACACACACACACACACACACACACGCACACACACACGAGCACACACACAGAAACAGTTACAGCTGAGCAGTGAAATGTCCACAAATGTCCTCACTGTTCTGCCTCATGTGCTTTTTAAGGTTTAATTATTTAAATCAACATCCTCATTTTAGCACCACTCTGAACAAGGGCTCATTTAAATAAAACCGTTTGTTTCTAAACATTTAGTGACGCTCTTATCCAGAACAACAGCAGGGGCTCCTTCGCTTTCTTTCTACAATCTATCAATAGGATGTTCATCAGACTGAAGCTGATGTACCGGTACATTAACTATATCATATTGATAAACTGTTTCTGCATCAGAGATGGTGCAGTGTCCATGTTGAAAACAGTGTGTGTTGTGTGTGTGGGAGGGCAGTATTTCAGTAATGAAAGACTAAAATAATCACTGTCTCCTATCAAGGTCAGTGTTACTGGGCCTGAAAATATCTGCACGTCTGC
Organism: Mallotus villosus; assembly: GCA_903064625.1. Lineage (NCBI taxonomy): Eukaryota > Metazoa > Chordata > Actinopteri > Osmeriformes > Salangidae > Mallotus > Mallotus villosus. Next base: position 47,398 of record CAEFZP010000728.1, read on the forward strand.
AGAAAGCCAACAACACTGTTTCCAGTGTTCAGTATCAGTGTACACTAGTATTATCATGCTCATCTAGTCCTTTTGTTACTGTGTGTTTGGAGGGTTTGTGTTTGTGTGTTGGTAAAGTGTGTGTGTGTGTTGGGTAGGGTGTGTGTTGGGAGGGGTGTGGGTGGTGTTGACGGGGTGTGGGGTGTGGGGGTGGTGGTTGAGGGGGGGGTGGGGGTGTGGTACTGGGGGTGGGTGTGTGGTACTGGGGGTGGTGTGTGGGGGTGGGTGGGGGTGTGTGGGTGTGTGGGTGTGGGGTGTGTTACTGGGTGTGTGTGGGGTGGGTGGGGGTGTTACTGGGGTGGTGTGGGTTGTTACTGGGTGTGTGTGTATGGGTGGGTGTTACTGGGGTGTGGTGTGGGTGTGTTACTGGGTGTGTGTGGGTGGTGTTACTGGGTGTGTGTGTGGTGTGTTACTGAGTGTGTGTGTGTTACTGGGGTGTGTGTGTGTATGGGTGTGTGTGGTGTGTGTGTTACTGGGTGTGTGTGTGGGGTGTGTTACTGGGCGTGTGTGTGTTACTGGGTGTGTGTGTGGGTGTGTGTTACTGGGTGTGTGTGGGTGTGTGTGGGTATGTTACTCACTGATCTCCAGCTGCCTCTGGATGCGGTCCTTGCAGCGGTCTCTGTACTTGGACTGCGTGGTGTTGTACTCAGTCATCACCTCCACAAACTTACGTGACAGCGTAGAGTGCTACGGCACACACACACACACACAGAGAGTAGGGAGGTTAACACACACACACACACACACAGAGAGAGTAGGGAGGTTAACACACACACAGATCCACACAACATGCCAGGGGAGGCAGGTTTGCTGACACAGTCTAAAAGCGCCGTTCCGTAGAACAGATCAGTGGCAGCTGAGATCAATGAGGGTCTGGACGAGACTGACAGAAGCACACACACGGTCACATCTCCGCAAACAGGACTTTCATCCCCATCATGGCTGTGCTGATTCTGCAAAGACGTCGTCCGCCGCAGAGCGCTCTCCCGCCACCAGAGGGAGGGAGTGAGCGCCACGGATTACTGACGGAAATAACCCAGGGGTCAAAGCAAGGATGGCTCTATCTGTGCTCTGGAGGGCCAGACCACAGCTAGGTCTGGTATCCTGCCCGCCCGCCTGCCCGCCCACCAGGGGCTGGGGACAGACGGCCGCCCTGCCGCCGGAGGTCCAGGAACGACAGCAGATCTGGGGGACTGAGGTGGGCGTGGCTCCCGTCTGAGCAGCGGTGAGGTGGACGAGGAGGAGGTAGGAGGCAAGGAGAGGAGGGAAGGAGAGGTGAGGAGGGATGGAGAGGTGAGGAGGGAAGGAGAGGTGAGGAGGGAAGGAGAGGTAGGAGGGAAGGAGAGGTGAGGAGGGAAGGAGAGGTGAGGAGGGAAGGAGAGGTGAGGAGGGAGACGTTCGGGAAAAGGGAAAACGACCGAAGAGGAACAGCGAATGAGCTGACTGTCTTTAGGAAGCAGTGGGCTGGCGTTTCCGTGACAGCCAGAGAGAGGAGCAGACTGGAGAGAGGAGGGCCAGGCGGAGGGGGGGAGGGCGGAAGTGACGAGCTGTGATTCAGAGGATCAGGTGGTGGGAAGTGAACACGGAGAGACATCCTGCAGTCAGACAGGATGTCCTCTGGTCACCTCTACGACACATCTGTCCCTCCGCGCTCCAGAAACGCCTCACAATCACAAGTGAACTCCTGCTGGGACTTAGAGAAAGGTTTGAGAGGTGGGCGTTCGAGCACGCCAATGACTGATGGCACAGGCCGTGTGGCTTTCGATAGGCGCGGCAGAAAATGTGTCATGGAAATGAACTCCGATGAGGTTGTCTTTCACGTTTTTTCTTCAGTCTCGAGAAAAGCTTTGTGAAAACTCTCCCGCACCAAGTTCCTCTGAGGCCATCCAGACTGACTGAGACATCTGGGCGGGGAGGGGGGGGCAGGGGGGGGGCAGGGGGGGCAGCGGGGGCAGGGCTGTGACCCCCTGCTCTCCTGCTACCTGACACATCTAATCTGATGTCCGTTGTTCTGTGGTACAGAACCTAAATGTATGTCAATGCTGCAGGTGCTGGCAGGTGTGCTGGTGTGGTGGGAGGGGCTCTGGCAGGTGGGCGGAGCTCGTGTGTGGTGGGCGGGGCTCGTGTGTGGTGGGCGGGGCTCACCTGTGTCTTGCGGATCCGCAGGTCTGCAGATGATCTATTCAGCCCCTCCTCCTGCTCGATGCTCTGCTCGATTGCTGCATGGGGGGAAACACAGCAGAGGCAGTCAGGACGACAGAGGTGACCGAGCCTGCAGCACAGAGACCAGGCTCCCCTCTGCAGCACAGAGACCCGGCTGTCCTCTGCACAGTGACAGAGCCTGCAGCACAAAGACCTCCCCTCTGCACAGTGACCAAGCCTGCTGCAGCACAGGGACCAGGCTCCCCTCTGCAGCACAGAGAGCAGGCTGTCCTCTGCACAGTGACCAAGCCTGCTGCAGCACAGAGACCAGGCTGTCCTCTGCACAGTGACAGAGCCTGCTGCAGCACAGAGACCTCCCTCTGCTCAGTCTCACCCAACCTGGCGCTCCTCCTGAGCTTCCCAGCTTAGAGAGAGCTGTCAACACAGCCACAGACCCCCTTCACGTATCCCTCTCCCCCCGACAAAGAGAGCTGCTGCCCCAGTGTCTCAGTGTCAGGCCTCTGATCCTCCGTCTCTCTGAAGGGCGACTGGGCCAAGCCTCTGTGAAGGACGTGGCTTGTCTGTGCTCCTCTGCTGTGGGGCTCGTGGCCCACCCTGCCTGGATACCAACACCACGGCAACACCAAGGCAACACCACGGCAGACATCAGCGGTGAGAGTTGGGCTTTGTCGTTTTTGCTTCACTCTTTCAAGTGATTATTTGCGCCTAATACTTTTGCACAGTACTGCATACGAGTTGAACAGTGCAGTACTGTGTACCGTGCGCACAATCCAGCATGTCTAAGGATGCACCGAACGGTACACACAGCACAGCGTGGCTACGCGTGTCTCCCTCCCCAGACCGTCCCCGAGGGCCCTCTCCCTCCTCTGGCTCCGGGCCCAGACACTCTCTCTCCTCCTGATGACTCGGCTGATCACGGCACCGGGGAGGGGGGGGCTCCCTGGCGCGCTCTTAAACACGACTTCAGCTCTCCCTCAGCGGACGTCGATACTCATCCAGCGCTGCAGGAGGGCAGTGATCAGGTCTGGGGTGGAGGGGGGGGGATACAGCCCTGTAGGAGGGCAGTGATCAGGTCTGGGGTGGAGGGGGGGGGGATACAGCCCTGTAGGAGGGCAGTGATCAGATCTGGGGTGGAGGGGGGGGGGATACAGCCCTGTAGGAGGGCAGTGATCAGGTCTGGGGTGGAGGGGGGGGGGATACAGCCCTGTAGGAGGGCAGTGATCAGGTCTGGGGTGGAGGGGGGGGGGAAACAGCCCTGTAGGAGGGCAGTGATCAGGTCTGGGGTGGAGGGGGGGGGATACAGCCCTGTAGGAGGGCAGTGATCAGGTCTGGGGTGTAGGATTCAGCCCTGTAGGAGGGCAGTGATCAGGTCTGGGGTGGAGGAGGGGGGGGATACAGCCCTGTAGGAGGGCAGTGATCAGGTCTGGGGTGGAGGGGGGGGGATAGAGCCCTGTAGGAGGGCAGTGATCAGGTCTGGGGTGGAGGGGGGGGGGTACAGCCCTGTAGGAGGGCAGTGATCAGGTCTGGGGTGTAGATTCAGCCCTGTAGGAGGGCAGTGATCAGGTCTGGGGTGGAGGGGGGGGGATACAGCCCTGTAGGAGGGCAGTGATCAGGTCTGGGGTGTAGGGGGGGGGGATTCAGCCCTGTAGGAGGGCAGTGATCAGGTCTGGGGTGGAGGGGGGGGGATACAGCCCTGTAGGAGGGCAGTGATCAGGTCTGGGGTGGAGGGGGGGGGATACAGCCCTATAGGAGGGCAGTGATCAGGTCTGGGGTGGAGGGGGGGGGATTCAGCCCTGTAGGAGGGCAGTGATCAGGTCTGGGGTGGAGGGGGGGGGATACAGCCCTGTAGGAGGGCAGTGATCAGGTCTGGGGTGGAGGGGGGGATTCTCTCTCGGGGAACCAGGAAGTGACTGATGTGTTGACGAGGGCGGGGCTTGTGTTCTCCTTTGCGATTCACGTCAACATTATATAAAAGGAAATGTCGGGCATTCTAGGTAGCGACGATACGTAGCCTGCGAGGAAGACATGTGCGCTCGACGTAAGTTTCAAACACCGGCCGACTCCGTCCAGACGCCATTTTGTCTGTGCTGTGCTCAGTGTTGGGCTGTGTTGGCTGAGTGTTACTATGAGACGTGAGGCCCGGGCATAGCAGCACCATATTGTTGTATTTAGAGGTGCAAACTGATATGTGACCTGACATGCTGAGAGAGAGAGCTGGGTGGAGGGGGGGGCCGAGGGCTAGCGTCACAGCTGGGTGACATCAGTGACATAGCCCCACTCGCGGGCTTCACAGCACGACCCTGGGGCGTCGCAACCGACCACCTCGTCCAACAACAACAACAACAAGCCCCGACGTCCCTCCTGCGATCACTCCTAACTTAGATGGACACCCGGAGACGGGAGCCGCCCTCACAGAGAGACAGGCAGACGTGAGCGAGGATCCGCGGACTCGTCACTGCAGCGCGTCCCAGAGTCCGTTTCGTCTGTTCTCCTCCGACCCAGGCGAACCCCTCCATTGTGTGCCGTGAATCTCCAATGAGAGAGGAAGTTCCTCAGATCAGGAGGATTCCGCTCCAGCGCCAGAGGAAGGAATGTGAGCGGCGGGGAATGTGCAGAGCCCGAGTTCTGCGGGGAGGAGGGACCATGAGAAGCAGCTGGGTGTTTGTAGAGGACAATCACAGATAGACCTGGTGGGGATTCCAATTATAGCCATATCGCTACCATCGCCGCTATTCTCAGACAGCGCTACCAGTATCGCTGTGTGTAAGTGTGTGTGGCTGTGCGTTTGTGTCGGTGTGTGTCGGTGTAGGTTTGTCTGTGTGTCTCTGTGTGTGTGTCTCTGTGTGTGTCGCTGTGTGTCGCTGTGTGTGTCGCTGTGTGTGTGCAGTGAGCATGTGCAGTAGAATTGTGGGTGGAACCCCTGTATATATAAACCCTGGGCTCCACATTAAAGCAGCTATGTCCTTGAACGCACACAGCTTGAATGACTGGCTTGATGGTGCTACAGTTCAGCTGTTCCCCTCTGGCTTCCAGCCCTCCCATCCTCCCCTCATTAAAACTAAAACCTTGAGATGGCGAGGCGATGGCGAGGCGCTGACCTCGCTTGACTCCACTACTGCCTCAGATCTGGAACGGGTCAGGATTTCTGATTTCTACGGTGTGGATTTTAAATCGTCGTCTGTGATCTTGACGTTGGGAATCACGATGAATGCTGGGTGACGGAGGGATGAAGACGTTCTCTTGGAGTTAGTACGCGGTTAACGCCGTCCGCCGATTTGTTTGGTTTGGTTTCTGTCAAGTCAGCCGTCAGTGTTGATGTGAAGCGTGAGTCAAGCAGAACCTCCCTGGTTGTCAAGCAGAACCTCCCTGGTTGTCAAGCAGAGCCTCCCTGGTTGTCAAGCAGAACCTCCCTGGTTGTCAGGGACCCCCTCTCCTGCATGTTCTAGATGTTTCCCGGCTCCAACACACCTGATTCAAACATCGTTTCCAGGCTTCCATAGAGCTTGACAGCAACCAATGAATTTGAACCCTGTCTGTTGAACCCCCCCCTGGTCTAGACTGCAGGTATAAAACGCTCCTGCCATGTTGGGATCAGCACACACAGGGCGTGTCCTACACAGGGCGTGTCCTACACAGGGCGTGTCCTACACAGGGCGTGTACTACACCCCACAGAGTCGCTCCACCTTCATATTTACCTTTTAATTTTGAGCGGACTTTATTGGCTGTCTTCTTGATGTCAGCTGTGAGGTCCTCCAGTTCCTGCTTGGTTTCTGCGGAAAGGAAAGAGAGGGGAGAGGGTAAAGAGAGGGAAGAGTGAGGGGAGAGAGAGGGGAGAGAGGGGAGAGAGAGAGGGAGAGAGAGGAGGAGAGGGGAGAGTGAGGGGAGAGAGAGGGGAGAGAGAGGGGAGAGAGAGGGGAGAGAGAGAGGGGAGAGAGAGGGGAGAGAGAGGGGAGAGAGAGCGGAGAGGAGGGAGAGAGAGGGGAGAGAGAGGGAGAGAGGGAGAGAGAGGGGAGAGAGAGGGGAGAACAGGATGAGACGCAGAATGAAACCCCCATCTGGGAGTTGTGTGGGACTGGGTGTGAGTCAGAAGCCCTGAGACTGCTTGTGTAATGTATGTGTGGAGGGAGGTGTGTCATCGCTTCACCGTGCATCCATGCATGTAAGTGTGCACATATCTGTGTGTGTGTGTGTGTGTGGTGGATGGTGTGTGTGTGTGTGTGTGCGTGGTTCAGCTGCAGTGCTTGTACTGATTTATGACCGCTGCAGTGCCATTCAGTCTGTGAGACCAGCTCAGCCCTTTATTTCTTTCTCTCCCTCTCTCTCCCTCTCTCTCCTCTCTTCTCTCTCTCTTCCCTCCCTCCCTCCCACACAGTCACTCAATCTTTTCTTCATCCTCCTCCTCTCCATCCTTCGCCCCCTTGTTCCCTCTATATCTCCTCCCTGCCTCCTCGCCCTCTCTCCTCTACGAACCCCCCATGGTTCTGTCTAGTTTATCTAGTGTCTGTGTTGCAGACCACTGACAACACGTACCAGACAACATGTAGCTAGCTGGTAACACAAAACCAGAAGCATAATCAGTTAAATGACGACCAATTAAATGTGCCACCTGTTGTCATATCTGTCTAATGAGTTTATCACTTGATTTTTCTCCATGTTGTGACTTGGCAGGATGACCGTTTGGTAAAGAAAATGTGTTTTCATAGATGAGCAGAAGTTAGGTCTGATCTACAGATTGAGCGTGTTGTCGTCTCTGAATCTAAAGAGAGGATCAGTAGCTGCTTGGCTGAGATCAACTAACATCCAGGGCTCAGGACCAAGGGGGTCCTCTGCCAGAAACAGTCCACATTTAAAGACGTTTCCTCCCAATTAATAGTCTTGGTGAATTGTATATAGGAGGATATAAAAAGGTTGGATGGTCGATTCAATTTTTCTAATTCTTACCTTGTTATTTAGTGTTATTTTGTTGATGAGTATAGCAGCTCATATACAGGTGCTTGTCATATAATTAGAATATTCTCAATTCATAATGCAGATTTCAATTTCCAACAAGACTTGGCACCTGCACACAGTGCCAACCTGGTTTAAGGACCATGGTATCCCTGTTCTTAATTGGCCAGCAAACTCGCCTGACCTTAAAACCATCGAAAATCTATGGGGTATTGTGAATAGGCAGATGGGGGGATGGGATTTTGCTGTCAGTTATAATCATCAACATTTAAAAAAGAAACATTTGAATATATCAGTTTTTACTTTGTGTAATGAATGAATATAATATACACTTTTCACTTTTTGAATGGAATTAGTGAAATAAATCAACTTTTTGATGATATTCTAATAATATGACCAGCACCTGTAGTTTAGGACTAGGATAGGTGGACAGAGATATGTATGTATAGGTTATGATTAGGATAGGTGGATAGAGATACTCAAGAGGAACAGGACCCAACAAGTCCAATGGTCTGTCAGTCTGTACTTGGCTCAACATGAACACACAAAACACACCTCCGACAGACACTTGAGAAACGACACGCACACAGAAACAAACACATCATCATCTTCTAATCTTATCCACACATTAGGATATTAAATTACAGACACATCACAGTTGAGTACTGAATCAGCACTGAAGCCTTTTTCATTTGGGTACATGTGATGGGTGTATGTCTAGAGCCAATTAGTGCTAATCAACATGTAATTACAAGGCTAATTCAGTATAATTCCTAGCTAGCTGTTATCAACAAACAGACCAGACAGTATTGAGTTGTGTCTGGTATTTAACAGGTTAACGGCGTAATGCGTGTCCTGTTTTAACAGGAAGTCTCACCGTGAGTATATCAAAGGTGCCCTGTGCCAACAACGGTCCTTTGCATTGTGTCTGTCCATCGATTCTCCCAAAACAAGACGTGTCCTATGTCACTGAACTGGCGACTCATATGTGCACACAGCTACACCTATGCGCGGGTCAATACTGCTGTGTGGGCGCGGCACCTGCAGCTCGACCTCTAACACTCCCGCCATGACTACACACACACTCAGGGGCGCCACTGAGATGTTTGGGCCCCTCCCCATTTTGGTTATGTCTGTTTTTTAATTCAATTTAACATTTTAATTCAAAGCTTTTGGAGGGTCCGTCCCACTCTGGGGCCCTGGGTAGCCACCGCCCGCCCCTTTAACACGCCTAAGGCCCTGGTTAGCCACCGCCCGCCCCTTTAACACGCCTAAGGTCCTGGTTAGCCACCGCCCGCCCCTTTAACACGCCTAAGGCCCTGGTTAGCCACCGCCCCTTTAACACGCCTGGGGCCCTGGTTAGCCACCGCCCCTTAACACACCGGCAAACTTCTCTCTCCTGGAGTTCTCCAGGCTCAGTTTATAGATTTGGTCTTTTTGAGACTAATACCTCCCCACTGGGGTAGCTACGTAAACAGTCAGGCATCAGATAAACCTACAGAGAACTTGGACAGTAGATCTGGGCTGTTGCCCCGTAAGCTGTCCTCGGAGCCAGGGCTGTATTGATCGAGTTCAGCTTTTGAAGTTGGGGTTGTCCAGTTGAAACCGTCCGGACTAATGTGAGGATTGATTTCTGTGTAACCTTCACATTTATAGGGCATCCTCGGGACTTTCATCTACTTCTTTTATGCTGTAAGGACTTGGTTGAGAAAGGAATCAAGAGAGAGAGACACAGAAGAGAGAGAGAGAGATAGAGAGAGAGAGAGAGACGGAGAGAGAGAGAGCGGAGAGAGAGATGAGAGAGAGAGAGAGAGAGACGAGAGAAGAGAGAGGAGAGAGAGAGGACAGAAAGAGAGAACAGAAATAAGAGAAAGCAGAGAGAATGAGAGGAAAGAGAAAAAGAGAAGAGAGAAAAGAGGAAACGAGATAAGAGGGAAAGAGAGAAGAGAGAAAGAGAGAAAGAGAGAGAAGAGAGAAAGAGAGATAGGAAGAGAGAAAGAGAGAAAGAGAGAGAAAGAGAGAAAGAGAGAGAAAGAGAGAAAGAGAGAAAATAGAAAGAGAGAGATAAAGAAAGAACCTTGTTTCCTTGTTGTCCCTTTGCTAAATCTACTCTGATTATGGACCGCACCATTCACAATTGATTAGAAAATTGCTTAGTAGAGGCTGAATAACCACCGTCTGCAAAGTTGGTTCTGACGGATGCTCGTAGGCGTGCATCCGCATAGTAGCCTACATGTCCCAGCATGCATTATTCAATCATGTACATTAGGATGCATTTTAAATTGTTCTACAGAGCATCCACATGTTTAAATATATAAAGGAACAATTCAGACGGTGCACTCTAAAAAGTATATTTTTGAAAAGTTGAAGTAACGCACTGTTTTGAATAAGTCTGACTCAGTTTTCTGCTTTAGCGATGGCAATGTACTTTTGTGGATTACATCAAATTGAAATTGTACTGTACTACATAGACCTGACATTGACTTGCTTTTCTTATGCAAATGAAAGCGCTTCAATTAGGTTTTCCTGTCTAACGTCATGACGTGACGTTTATTTGTTGTACGTCAACGTCTTTTTCAGCTAGAATTTTCCTGTGAAGCCGCCATTTTTTCTCCTCGCACACTCGTCTCGCACACGGTGGCGCCCCAACAAAACGGTAAATTTAATCCAGACAAAGTAATGTTTTACAATGTTAATTGTCAGATAATATATTTTCTGCCTGTAATGGTTACAGTTTTTCGTTTAAGGTTAACGTCAGTTAGATAAACTGAGCCGGACTAGCTAGTTAAGTCATGCTGTGTCCTTCAGGTTAGCTTATCATTTTCGATGAATTTAGCTGATTTGTGAAAAATGTTGGCCATATGTTCAAACCACTTGTGTGTAAACTTCCTGTGGCATTAAAATGTGATAGTTTGGCTGTTAACTGGTCAGTAATTACTGCATTTTGCCAGCGGACAAGTAGAGTGAACGGTTAATAATATGCACGGGTGTCAGCATGCTGTGTAACTGGTAAGGCCAGATACATTATACAGGCTGCCGGACAGTGAGAGTAAATGCTCGGTGAGTTACTTGCACGCGGGGCTCTCGTGGTGTATTACCTTTACTGAAAATAGTCTTAAATTAACGTAATTCATACTATGTACTGGTTAAGCTGCTTAAGTGCTCATTAGCGCGGATACAGTAAGGCCTACATGGGTTGGAAACTGAGCTGCGCGCGCTCGCAGTTCTGTTAAGACGTGTGTGTGTTTGGGGTGTTTTACTGCCGTCTCCGTGTATGTATTTAGTGAGACACAGGCGATGAGAGAGGGTGCATGCAGGTCGTTCTCGTGAACGCACAGTGTTGAGTCCGGCCGCTGATTAAACAACACCACTGCTATTACTTTTAGCATTGTCAGTTTGCTAGCGAGCAGTTGGAGTAAACCTTTGGTTAGTAATTTGCGTGCTGTAGTCTTGTGGTGCTGAAATTAAACGTTACGGAAGTTATGTAAAGTAGGGGTGTGCACGTGTACACGTTTAACCGTTTAGTAAATCATATCCGTTTAGGAAAAATCAATAAACGAAAAACCGTTTACATTTTATTTTTTTAAATGTTCTTTTTTTCCCTCAAAGTTTTGAAATATGTTCTGGAGACACGCATTTATTGATTTTACATCACTAATAAACTACTTGGGGATGATAAAAGCTAGTCTGCCCAATCTGTCTGTCCCTCGGCGTGTGTGTGTGACTGTGTGTATAATCGCAAACACACACACGGGGTGGCGCCGTGCTCGGGCTCGAGTAACAGCCACGGAAGAGTGATGAAAGATAACCTAAAGATTAAAGTTACCCGGTTGACTGAATTACGCGCGTAAGTAGCCCGAACTTTATAACACCTGTTCACCCTCATAAATGTGGACATGTAGAAAGCAATAGGCTATATTTATCAGGAAATTAATGAAGGGCGATAATGACGGCCAACACATGTAATGCTGCGTTCACACAAACGCGTTTGGGGCGTTTGTGGCGGTCACTTTGCATACAAAGTCAATGCACAGATGCGAATGGACGCGAATGCTTCTAGCGCGGCGCCAACGATACGTTTGGCGCGGCGCGAAAGACGCGAAATTCGCACCGCCACTCATTCGCTTGAGTTGAATATATTCATCTCACGCGAAAACTTCGCGGTGATTTACACGCGTTTCGCGCGGAGCAACGCGAATTTTCGCGTTTGGTGTGAACGTAGCATAAGGCGAACGCGTATGTGTGTGTGCCCGCGCGCCTACAAGACGGTGGGCGCACGAGGACAATGACGTCACGGTTAACAATTCCGTCGTGTACACGGTTAGAATGTAAACGTTCACACCCCTAATGTAAAGGCATTTATATTTGTTTGCAACTGAGCGTTTGTGTGTGTGTTGTGTGTGTGTGTGCGTGCGTGCGTGCGTGCGTGCGTGCGTGCGTGCGTGTGAAGCGGTCCTTGGAGGCAGAAATGACAGCCCTGAAGAAATTAACCTGATCGTCAAGATTAACACTGATATTAATGCATTTTTATTTTGCTTTTCATGATACTTTCCCTGATTGGTGGTGATTACATCAGCCCTGGCCACGACTCTTCCAACTAACCAAAGGTAAGTTAAACTGCAGAATTGATGTGCTAAAGACAGTGATTTTATATGGCTTAATGTGGCCGTGTGTACAGGACAGTGTGGTCTGAAGGGCACAAAATGTTTGGTCATACCATCTGAAATGAAGGCAATTTCAATAGTTAAGGTGGAGTGCAGGTGATATTCAAACAGTGATGTCTGAATCTGTTTTCTACAACTTGTTTTGTTAATGTACTCGTAGTTTTGCAAAATGTAGTATTAATACTCACACATAAATAACCCATTGCAGCTTAAAGTCTGAAAAGTCTATTTAAAAAAATCCTAGGCCTGAAAGTAAACTGACTAATGAAAACTGAGCCTCAGGTAAAACAAGGCACAAAGGTCATTCCCTGTGAATTAATTGGGCTTTTATTTGATCATAAGAATGGCTTCATCTGTTTTTGCAAAGTAACTTATGTTTGACACATGACATGGGATTTTGGATTAATTTTACACAAAAACGTAGTTTCTCGCGTTTTCATCAGTTTGTCTTTTCTCCCATTTCTCTGTGTTCGCCTGGGTCGGTGTCCAATGACAGACTGTTGCGTTTAAACAATTGGCTCCACCACGTCCTTAAAATTCGACCTGCAGAGAAAGTAAAGCCCGTTTCTCTGTTTTTCCAGTTTTCCGCTTCATGTGGAGATGCAAGGACTGTGGGAGTGTCTTAAAAAGAAGATCTGAGCTGCTCAAGCACTACAAACTGAATCATAGGCACTACGGACGGGCCATTCATATCCATGTACCTATTTACATTGTTCATGTAGATTCAAGACTTGGAGTGCCCTAAAGACCCATTTATCAAGGAGACACCCTGCCCAACAAATTATCAGCAACGCTGTATCAACATTCACATGTCATATTTGTGGTCATAATCAACTCTCCACTGAGAGGGAATTTCTTCAACACATCTATCATCATCTTAAAAGTAAGGAGACTGTAACATGCGTCTTCCAAGACTGTGAATATAAAACCAACGTATATGAGAACTTCAAAGGTCATAAATACAGGAAACATTCTGGGACAGGGAATATCTTTAAGCCTGGTATTAATTCTGTTACAGAATCATTTGCCAGTCTTGCCAGTGATATTTCAGATGGGGAAAGTTTAGAGAACAATGACAATTTAGATTCTGCTTTTGTCGATGGGGTTTCTGAGAACTTGGAGAAGGATATTGAGCTTAAACTTGCGTCTGTCCTTCTTAAGTTAGAAAACATCTTTCTTGTGTCAAATGCTGCTGTAGATGAAATTTTGCAGGAGTTTCACTATTTGATAGGTTCTCTTTCTCTGCCAATCACTCAAAATACTATTA